>JAGFNQ010010243.1:0-248828 GCA_024364735.1 Boesenbergia rotunda
TCTGGAAACTGGCATCTGTATACCCACGTATTACCATATCACCTTCTCCATATATTAGGAACACATCCTTAGTGTTTCTTAAGTACTTGAGGATTGTCTTGACAGCCGCCCAATGATCCATTCCTGGATCAGACTGGTATCTTCTTGTGATGCTCCGAGCATACGATACATCGGGCCTAGTACATAATATAGCATACATGATAGATCCTATCGCGGATGCATAAGGAATCTTATTCATGCAAATCCTCTCGTCTTCTGTGCGCGAACACATAGACTTCGAAAGGTTGATCCCATGCCTGATGGGAAGTAACCTTTCTTGGATTCCGACATGCTAAACCTTTCTAGCACTCGATCTATATATGTAGACTGTGAAAGACCAAGCAACCGTTTTGATCTATCTCTATAGATTCTAATCCCAAGGATATAGGTTGCTTCTCCCAGGTCTTTCACGGAGAAAGTTTTGGATAACCAAATTTTAACTGACTGTAAGACTGATATATCGTTTCCTATAAGTAATATGTCATCGACATATAACACTAGGAATACGACTGCACTCCCACTAACCTTCTTGTACACACAAGGTTCGTCAGAATTTTGTGAGAAATCAAACTCTTTGATTGTCTCATCAAAACGAATGTTCCATCTCCTGGATGCTTGCTTTAGTCCATATATGGATCGTCGAAGCTTGCATACTTTGGTTTTATTAACCGATGTGAAACCTTCAGGTTGTATCATGTATACATCCTCAAGCAGGTTTCCATTAAGGAAAGTTGTTTTCACATCCATTTTTCATATCTCATAATCATAATGAGCTGCTATGGCCAGGAGCATCCGAATGGATTTAAGCATAGCTACTGGCGAATAGGTTTCGTCATAATCAATTCCTTGTTTCTGACGATATCTTTTTGCCACTAATCTAGCCTTAAAGGTAACAACATTACCTTCTATGTCGGTTTTCTTCTTAAAAACCCACTTGCACCCTATGGGCTTAATCCATTCAAGTGGGTTAACCAAGTCCCATACTTGATTTTTGTATATGGAATCCATTTCCGACTTCATGGCTTCAAGCCATTTATCCCTTTCTGAATTTTTTAGAACATCTTCATAACTGATAGGTTCATAATCGTTAATGAGTAACACGTCGTTTGATTCACTTATAAGAAATCCGTATCTCTCTGGAATATTGCGTGTCCTATCAGACCTACGAAGAAGTGGTGTTGTTTTAGGTTCAACTGATAACTCATCATTATGAGTTATTGGTTGTGGGTCTAGACTAGGTGTCTCTGTAATGTCTATGGGAGTTTCTTGAACTTCTTCAAGTTCAATGCTACTCCCACTGTTTTCTTGTAAAAGAAATCCTTTTTCTAGAAATACAGCATGCCTTGAAACAAACACCTTTTGTTCCAAGGGATGATAGAATTGGTAACCCTTCGTTTCCTTAGGGTATCCAATAAATAGACATTTATCAGACTTAGCATTCAATTTGTCTGATACAGTCCGCTTTACATAAGCAGGACAACCCCATATCTTTAGGTGAGATAATGGAGTAGTAGAGACTACCTTGGTCGGGATTCTGTTTAGTAAGTAAACAGCTGTCTTAAGCGCATAGCCCCAAAAGGATTTTGGAAGAGTTGCATGATTCATCATAGATCTAACCATGTCCATCAAGGTTCGGTTATGCCTCTCAGATACACCATTATGCTGTGGTGTATATGGCGGAGTCCATTGAGACAATATCCCATTGTGCTGAAGATAATCTTGAAACTCTTGACTTAAGTATTCACCACCCCGATCGAATCGAAGTATCTTAATACTTTTGCCAAGCTGTTTCTCTACTTCACTTCTGAACTCTTTGAATTTCTCAAAAGCTTTAGATTTGTGTTTCATTAAGAACACATACCCGAATCATGAGTGATCATCGATAAAGGTAATGAAGTAGCTATAGCCTCCTTGTGCAAGAGTTGACATTGGTCCATATACATCAGTATGTATTAGACCAAGCAATTCTCCCACTGGTTTATCTTTTTCGGAAAAGGGTAATTTGGTCATCTCGCCTTTTAAGCATGATTTGCATGTATCAAATGAACCAGGTTCAAATGATTCTAGAATTCCACATCGGTGTAATTTGGTCATGTGTTTCTTACTTACATGGCCAAGACGACAATGCCACATATAGGAGTTTATTTGATTATCTATTCAAGCACGTTTGTTGTTAACTTTGATATTGAAAATGTCACCAGATAAATCTAACATGTAGATACCATTGCATAAAGTTTCGGTCCCATAAAGAACACCATTTAAAGTTATGTAACAGCAATTGTTACTAAAAGTTAAATGATAACCCTTTTCATTCAAGCATGAAATAGATACAATGTTCTTTATTAATGAAGGAACAAAATAACAATTATCCAATTCTAAGACAAGTCCAGTAGGGAGCTTTAGCAAATATGTTCTGATGGCAACAGCAGCAATCTTTGCTCCATTTCCAACTCGCAAATTCGCTTCTCCCTTGACGAGTCTTCTTCTATTCCTTAGCCCCTGTATGTCATTACATATATGTGAGCTACACCCAGTATCAAGTACCCAGGTGTTCAAGGAAATAGAGTGACATTCAGTAACGAAGATACCTGAAGAGGATGGGGCATCGGATGCCTTCTTCTTCAAGGACTCAAGTTAAACCTTGCAGTTTCTTCGCCAGTGGCCCTCCTTGCCACAGTGATGGCAAGTGTCTTTTGGTTCCTTTTCAATCTTTTTGGCATTTTTCTTCCTTCCCTTATTTTGTTCTTTGGGCTTCCTCTTAGAGCCTTTCTTTGAGGAACCAACTAACAGTACCGTCTTCTGATCCTGCTTTACAGAAGGCTCTACAGTCTTCAGCAGGTTAAGCAACTCAGGAATGATAGTCTCCAATTTGTTCATCCGATAGTTTATCACAAACTGTGAGTAACTCTTGGGCAAACAATGCAGAATTAAGTTAATACTTAGTTCGTGATCCATTGCAAATCCGAGTGTGCCTAGTCGCTCAATGTACCCCAACATCTTCAACACAAACTGTGAAACAGAAGTGCCTTCCTGCATCTTAGAGGTGAAGAGGAGTCTGGAGACCTCAAACCTTTCGGATCTCGCCTGCTCGTCAAACAGCTCATGAAGATGGAAGACGATGGTATGAGCATCCATATGCTCATGCTGCTTTTGTAGCTCAGGTACTATAGCGGCCAGCATGATGCAACTCGCAAATTTAGAATCGTCCACATGTTTCTGATAGGCCACTAACTGGTCTGGAGTTGCATTTTCAGGAGGATGATTGGGAAGTTGTTCTTCAAGGACATAAGCAAGCTTTTCTGCCTTGAGGACTATCCTCAGGTTTTGAAGCCAGTCCATGATGTTTGGCCCAGTCAGCTTATTGGTGTCCAAAATGGAACACAAATTCAGAGAAGACATGATCAGGTGATTATCCTAGAAATACAAATTGAGGTTATGTGATGAGAATGATAAAGAATGCATCAATATACATTAATTAAATCCTATTTATTTTTCGAATTGAATAACCCTTTTTATCAATTCGGGAGATCGTAGGAACATCTCCAAATAGGTTGATATCCAACCATAGATAAGAACAACCATGGCTAGAGTCCATCAAGTTATTCTTAGCTATGAAGGTAGGTAATTATACTGATTACATATTATACATATGTAACTATCACATTATGCTATCAACTAATTGAATGTTTGCATAAATCAAGTTAACTCATTAACAAGTATGCAACAATATACATAGCACCCAACTGCACCTCTCTTTACATCGACCTTGGCTGTGGCACAACAAATCGATGATCTAAGCTTAAGGCTGACCCATTAATCAAGAAATAGTTTTAATATGGTTGGAGCTCATTCAACCGTTTAGTCAGGCTTGGATGTGTCCAACAACCAAAACTAAGGATTGACCTCTGACTCCAACTATATTAATCATAAACTAATTCCATGGTTTGAACATGTTGAGGTTCAAGCCGGGCATGGATGTGTCCATCAACCCAAACGAGAAATAAAACTCCGGTTCTAACCATATTAATGGAAGGTGTTGGCCTTAATATTTTGTAAGGGGTTTTGGGTCTCATCCTTTTCTTTTATGCACATTCATGACATATAATTATGTCATGTTCTAACGATTTCCTTAATAAAGTATGTATGTGACTTAATTTATCAAGTCTCATTAATTGAATTAGGAACCGGATTTCCTAATTCTAATTTCATACTTTATTCAAGGAATTGTTTTGGGAAACAATTTCCTGAATTATCATAATCAATTTCAGAAATAATATGTTTAAGGCTTTGATGTCTCTAAATCAAATCTTATTAAATTAAGAGACAGATTCCTTTAATTCAATCACATATTATTTTCATGAAAATCTTATTTAAGAAAATATACTCTATAGGAAACGATTTTCCTAATTAATTTTGGAGACAATAATATGTAAGAGCATCACTTCATAAATCAAATAAAGAAATTATCATTTGAGAATCACCTCAAAAATCTCCGAGATTTGATCACATATTTTATTTATGAAAAATTAATATCAATAACTTAATTTGGATGGCTCCCCGAGGCTCAATCCAAATTAAACATTTGACAATTTAAATTCAATTTAGGAAATTTAATTATAACAACTAACTTTAAATTGGACGGCTCCCCGAGGCTCAATCCAAAATAAAAAATTTTGTAAATAATTTAATTTCCAATTATAAATTTAAATATCAATTAATATTTCCATAATTTGTCTAGACTTTCTTGAAAGAAAGTGCCAAAAATTGTGAGCTTTCCATAAATGGAAAGTTTCCAAAAATAAAAGGTTTTCAGAATAATTGTAAGTTTCTGGTACAAAGAAAACTTACGTTTTTCCAAAATTCGAAAATTTCCAAAATAAGAAATTTCCAAAATTGAAAAGTTTCCAAAAATGGAAAGTTTTCATAATTATCATAAAATTTCAGAAACAAAGATATTTCAAAAGTTTGTGAAATTTCATGAGGATTTCCAAACTTTGAAATTCCTAAATCGAAAATTTACCATAATTGGAAAGTTTTCATAATTGAAAATTTTTCAAAATTGAGATCATGATAAAGCTATCCGCAAAACAATTATATGATTATGTCGAACACCTACCTCGGCTCTGATACCACTGTTGGGACCGGGTGCATGTTGACAAGGATGCGGGTTCGTAATTTCAAAATTAATTACGTGCAGCGGAATGTTTAGCATAAATAATTTCTCTAAATCATTTAACCACACATCTAAGCATGCAATTTTATCTTGTGTAGACATGATCATATATTTGAAATTTTGCAGAAACGTAAACTAATTTACGTATTACCTCGCGTAACTCGAAGGAAGGGACGAGATCCAACCGTAAGCGTCCCTTGGAAGCTCCGCCTCTATTCGCGTCCACGCCGAGTATCTTCGGGATGACTTCGCAAAGCCATGAGTTTCGTGTTCTTGAGAACTACTAGATTCTCTGAGAACGCGACGAGAAAAACCAAGAGAGAAGTCGGAAGACTAACCACAAAAGGATGGCCGGAATCAAAATTCCGACGAAGCAAAAGAAGAGGCTTGCGGCAAAAAGGATCCTTGAGGCAAACTCTAATTCCGGCAGCACCTTCTGTAGGACCGGTGCCGTCGATAGAGGGGGGGTGAATATCGATCGTGAAAATCTTTCGTGGAAATCTCGTAATACTTTCGTTCTGAACTTAGAATATTAGTAGCGCAGCGGAAAATAAATAGAACGAAAAATAAGACAGTGACACGGCGGATTTTTACTTGGTTCCCGACCCCCCAGGGTCAGTACATCCAAGGCCTATGCACGGGAACGCCCGTCCACTATTGATCTCCTTCCCGGACTTTTCGGAGGCAGAGAACCCCGACTTACAGTGCAGTATTACAAGAAATAATATAAAAATTTAAGTACAGTAATTAAAAAGCAAACCAACAAGACAAAGTGTGAAGCTGGTCGATCTGGACCTCCGAAGTGTCGCGCACCTCCTCCTGGAGCCTCCCGGTCGTAGAGCCTCGTTTCTAGCGTGTTGTCGTTGGTCAGAAGGCTTGGGATCGCTCTTGGAAGTTCTGTCTGAAGAAGAGGGGTCGAAGCCCCTTATATAGGTCTCCTGGGGGCACCCTGGACGCTGGGGGCGCCCCGAAAGACTCGGTCAAACTTTATCCCTGCACCTACCTCGCCGCAGCTGATAACAGCTTTGACCAGGGCACCCCGGATCTTCCGGGCGCCCATCTTGAACCCAGTCAGCGCTTATCCACGGCTTCTGACTCGCAGCGGCGAAAATGGTGTTGACCAGGGCGCCCTGGTGCATGAGGGCGCCCTGGTGCATGAGGGCGCCCTGGTGCATGAGGGCGCCCTGATGCATGAGGGCGCCCCCAACACTGGGGCACCCTGCATTAACACTACAAGGCTAGTTCTTCTGCTTGCTTTGTCTCTGGTTCTTGTTACCTGCAAGATACACCAACACAAAGCATATATGCATATAATATTAAGCTTAAGAACTTGGTTCGGACTTCGGATTTGCACGAAACCCTAGGTCGAACCGGCACGAGTTCCTATCCCCGAGAACTCGCCCTTCACCTACTCCTTTCAGGAGACGGTTGCCACTCAGCCCTTCGGGTGGACTTTTGCTTAGCTTCCGATACCTCCGGACCTCGAGACGCCCAAACCCTGACCCGTCTCTACTCCTCTCCTTAGTCATCGCTCAGCTAAGTTGCTCAGTCCCTCGGACCAAGACTTAATTCCCTGGCAGTCCTTCGCCAGGTGCCTAGCAGCCCTTCGCCAGGTCTTCTTTCCCTAGCAGTCCTTCGCCAGGTGCCTAGCAGCCTTTCGCTAGGTCTTCTATGCCTAGCATCCCTTCGCTAGGTGCCTAGCAGCCCTTCACTAGGTCTTGGGGTTTCAATACCTAGCAGTCCTTCGCTAGGTGCCTAGCAGCCCTTCGCTAGGTGCCCAGCAGCCCTTCGCTGGGACTTAGGGTTTTGATGCCTAGCAGCCCTTCGCTAGGTGCCTAGCAGCCCTCCGCTAGGTCTTAGGGTTACGATACCTAGCAGCCCTTCGCTAGGTGCCTAACAGCCCTTCGTTAGGTCTTTAGGGTTTCAATACTTAGGTTAACTAGGATATTTCTTCAACTTGGGTTACTTCTCCTTTGCTCCCCTTTGTCTGTTCAATATATCACTGACTTAAGTGTATTGTCAAACATTAAAACACTTAAAGAGAAATATCATTGATGCAACTTGCACCAACAATCTCCCCCTTTTTGATGTTTGACAATAACTTACCATCTTTGGGATCAAACTAAGACATGACCTTAGTTTTGAAAAACATTTTGATCAAATGGTCCTTTGGTAAGAATCCAAGAAATTTCTAACTTAAGCACTTACCTCTCCCCCTTTGTCATACATCAAAAAAAAAAGAATATTTGCACCAACAATGAGAGTATTTTTGAAGCTACTTAGTATAAAATTTTGAAAGCATAGCATAAAACTAATACTTAAGTATTTTGAACTTAGACAACTTAGACAATATTTTTGAGAAAATGCCAAATATTTTAAAGGATGATCTTTGAGGCATGCAACTACTTTTGAAAAATAATAGATTCAGCAGTTTTGAAAAATGATATTTTGAAAAATAATAAGTAATTTTGGAAAAATATAAGTACCTTTGAAAAATGTATTGAGTTTTTTGAAAAGAGTAGGTACTTATGAAAAATATTTTTTTAAGTACTTTTGAAAGAATATTAGGCTTTGAAAGATATAATTACTTTTGAAAACATAATATTTGACTTCACTTGGATTATTTTCCAGTCTGACACCATCCTGGGAAACCTTGTTGACTACAAGGACATTTCCTAAGTGCCCTGGAAGTTTTCCAACTCAAGTAAATATTATTTCAAAAAATTCATAAGTCACAGAATGTAAGTTAATTTTGAATAATATAAGAATTTTAAAGTTATAATACTTGATTCGGTTTATCTTTCAGTCTGACACAATCATAGGAAACCTTGTTGACTACAAGGACATTTTCCTAAGTGTCCTAGAAGATTTTTCAAACTCAAGATATTATTTAAAATTTATCAAACTAAGATGAATTTTTGAGAATAATACAAAATTTATAAAAAAAATTGATAGCATTTTAAAATAATTCTTATGTTTTCAATAGGATTTGAAAATACCGCGCATGAAAACAATTGAAATATTCAATAATTCTTTTAATTTGACATCCCCCTAAACTTGACCCAGTCCTGGGAAGCTTGTTGACCACAAGTACTCTTCCTATGAGTCTTAAGGTTTGATTCAGATCAAAAGAATATTCTAATAATTTTTAAAATAAATAATTTAATACTTGTCAGATCATGAAGTATTATAATTTAAAATAAATATTCTTTTTATTGACTCAGACTCCCCCTAAAACTGACACGTCCTAGGAGTCCTTTTAGATCATGAATTGGAATTCTCGGCTGTGGATAAAGCTGGCTTCGCAGTCTTGGGCTTGGAGGCGCCCTGGCTACTGAGGGCGCCTTCGCTGACGAGGGTGCCTTCGCTGCTGAGGGCGCCTTGCCCAGTAAGCAGCCGAAGCTCTTTTTACTTTGCTTGGTTCTGGTTCACCTTGAGGGCGCCCTGGACACTCAGGGCGCCTTACTCAGCTGCTGCCTCACTCCTTTGAGGCTCTCTGAGTTGCAGACACACGTTCCTTCGGTCCTGCATCCAGGGTTAGTCCAAAACACACGTCTTTTTACTTGGTTCGGAGCCTAGGTCGACTCCTACTCCAAGGCCCACGATCGTTGATCGTTTACTTCGGGCAATTCTATATGAACGCAAAATCAGTTTACAGAAAGAGATTTACAAGTATAGCACTATAAACTTTTAAACGAAATTTCTTCTGTTACCGACGTCCGGTTGTAGGTTGACTTTCTGGAGCAGCAGGACGTCGTCGCTCGAGTTGGGCAGTTTCTGGAACAAGGCGTGAGCACAGAAGAGTATGGAAGCTTTTGTATGAAGTTAATTTTGAAGCTTGGGGTCGAGGGGTGCTATTTATAGCACCTAGGGTGCCCTGGACGTCGGGGGCACCCTGCCACGTGTCAGCAGATCCGTGCTTCGCTCAGTCAAGCGTTATCCCACCGCAATAGGGATGAGGTTTGACCTCTGGGGCGCCCTGGTCGCAGAGGGCACCTTGGCTGACTTCTTCCGCGCAGAATTCTCGGCTGTGGATAAAGCTGGCTTCGCAGTCTTGGGCTTGGAGGCGCCCTGGCTGCTGAGGGCGCCTTCGCTGACGAGGGCGCCTTGCCCAGTAAGCAGCCGAAGCTCTTTTTACTTCGCTTGGTTCTGGTTCACCTTGAGGGCGCCCTGGACACTCAGGGCGCCTTACTCAGCTGCTGCCTCACTCCTTTAAGGCTCTCTGAGTTGCAGACACACGTTCCTTCGGTCCTGCATCCAGGGTTAGTCCAAAACACAATAACACAATTAATTATTTATTTTATACAGCCTTAGCTGTCTTGGTTCTGACTTTGATCTCCAAAATGGAGTCCTAGGTCGAACCGACGCCAACTGTTCCCTCTACGGGGAACGCGTCCTCACCTACTCCTCTCGGGAGAATTTACCTGATGCCAACCGCTCCTTTGGTTGGACTTTTGCCTGACGGTCCTTTGTCAGGGCTTGGATGCCGAGCTGTCCTTCGCCCGGTGCCTAGCATTCCTTCGCTAGGGCTTTAGTCCCAGGCTGTCCTTCGCCTGGCGCCTAGCAGTCCTTCGCTAGGGCTTTGATGTTGGCAGTCCTTCGCCAGTTGCCTAGCAGTCCTTCGCTAGGGCTTGGATGCTGGCAGTCCTTCGCCAGTTGCCTAGCAGTCCTTCGCTAGGGCTTGGATACTGGCAGTCCTTCGCCAGGTGCCTAGCAGTCCTTCACTAGGGCTTGGGTACTGGCAGTCCTTCGCCAGGTGCCTAGCAGTCCTTCGCTAGGGCTTGGATACTGGCAGTCCTTCGCCAGGTGCCTAGCAGTCCTTCGCTAGGGCTTTTTCTGCACACTCAGTGAACAACGTTAGATCACAAGTAAACTTAACTTTGAATCCTTTGCCAATATCAAAACCAGGTTCGATATGGTGCTTCCTGCACCAACAATCTCCCCCTTTTTGATTATGGCAACACAATTCAAAGTTAAGTAGAAAACTGTTAAGAACATAATGTAAAAATGAAGTATAGCAATAAAAACTTTCCTTTATCTCTCATAAAAAAAACCTTTACTCCCCCTAAAACCCTGAGTACTTGTGTTATAATACTTAACTTTGACCTTTCCTCCCCCTTTGACATATATCAAAAATGAACATGGGTGAACAAGTTATCTAATAGGGAGGTTTGAGTTTTACCAAAATAAATTTAAGTAAAGGAGTTCAAAAAGCATAGTTTTCAAAAGAAACTTTAAGTAATGGATTTCATAATTTTCAAAGTAATGGATGTTTTGAGAATACATGAAGCTCCCCCTTAATGTGATAACTCTTCTACTTATATTTTAGAAAAAGCTTGCAACAACTTGTAACATAGTTTTCAAGAAAAACTTAACCGTAACTTACTTAGCCAACATTTTGAAAACAAGTTTTCCTTAAAAAGTTTCAACTTTTGCACTCATAGAGAATTTTCCTTAGAACATATTTTGTGCATTAAAAATCATTTTTACTTGGAAAACCTTTAAATAGACAAGTCTTTAGAAACATAGATCTGTTTACTAAGAAAACCTTACTTAGAAACATTTGTCAAAAATTTTCAAAGGTTTAGCTCAGACAAACTTTGTTTACAAAGATATATTTTCAAACATAACTGCACTTCGTGCTTTAGAGGTTTTGAAAGTACTTTGAAGATGCTCAGACCAATTAAAGCACTTAAGAATACTTAGTGAAAACAAGATAAAAATTTTAAATTTTCTCTCTCTTGGCCATATATCAATAAGGAACCTTTTTCTTTAAAATTTAAGGAAAAATTATGTGGATTAGAGCTTATGAGTTTTGAAAATATAAAAATACTTAGTATAATTTTGAAAGCACACAGATTAAAGTGCACTAAAAAGACTCCGCTTTGAAAGATATTGTGCAATTTTGAGAAAGGATTTTGTATTTTTAGCCAAGTCTTTAGTAAATTCACGTACTTAGAACACTATTGCCTTGGAAAAGTATTAGAACTTTTTAAAACATTATATTTTGAGATATTATGCAAATTTTGGAAAATATAAGTACTTTTGAAAAGTATGCATGTAAGTACTTTTAAACATAATATTTAAAAGAATTTAATGTTATTTTGAGATCATGATACTTTACTTGGTTTCTTTTCCAGTCTGACACAATCCTAGGAAACCTTGTTAACTACAAGGACATTTTCCTAAGTGTCCTGGAAATTTTTCAACCCAAGTAAACATTATTTCAAAAGGCATTTCAAACAAAACATTTTAAAATAATATTATTTTGTAAGACAAATGTTTTCGACACAATTTTGAAAATATAGTGTATGAAAACATATTATTTGAAAAATTATTTGTCAGTTTAATAATTCTTTTAATTTAACCTCCCCCTAAACTTGATACAGTCCTTGGAAGCTTGTCGACCACAAGTATTCTTCCTCTGAGTTCTTAGGGTTCAGTTCATATCAAAAGAAGTATTTAATAATTTCAAAGATAAATGCCAAAGAAAGAACTTGTTACAAATAATTTCTTTTGGTTTAGACTCCCCCTAAATTTGACACATCCTCGGAGTCCTTGTAGATTATTAAGTAGATCTCCTTTGTGTCTTTAGGGTTTACCAAAGTCAAAAGAATAACTTTGAAGTATGATAATTTTTAAGAAGATAATTTTTGGAAACACGACTTGGAATGATAGCACAGTTTTCAAAAATCATTTTGAAATGATGATAATTATTTAAAGAGTAATATACGAGGTTTTTGAATCAAATTTTTGAAAACCTTATTTTGAGATGTTACTAAATTTTAGAGCATAAGGTTTTAAAAAAAATCTAATTTTTTTTTTTTGAAAAATATTAAATGAAAACTCCCCCTGTATCTGACACAGTCTAACTTTTATCTAAATTCCTTAAGGGACTTCAGTGTTGACCAGGTTTGACTATGTTGACTAAGGTTGACTGTGTTGACTAAGGTTGACTGTGTTGCCCAAGTTTTAACCAGTTGACTATGTTTGATTAAAAAAACTTAGATTCTATTTAAAATGAGTCTATCATGAAATTCAATAATAAAGGCACGAAAAAGTAGGCACAGTAAACTGAATTAATTTGACAAATAGAGACAATTTTGAATAGCTTTTGAAAGTATATTTTATTTGAAAGGGTAGTGATTTATGCATTTGGGTCCTAGATGTCTCACCCAGTTCTACATGATCAAGCATGTTAACCTTAAGGGTTTTTATGAGACAGGTTTTAGTAGACGATTTATTTTGAAAAGACCATGAATAATTTTAAAAGGTTAAATTAATTTTTTAAACACAATTTAAATTTATTTTGAAAAGAGATATTTGAATCTAAAATTAACTGAAAATTTTTGTTAGATTCGAATTTAACAAAAAATAATTTGAATTTGAATTTCAAAAATTGGCTTCCAGGTCTTAGCGAGGCACTAGGCCTTCTTTGGCCGTAGCCTTATGGGATCATCCACCTTTTCCTTGACAAAGCCTTTTAATGAAATTTCATTTTCAAAATTATTCTTTGAAAAATTTCTGGTCTAACTAGTTTGGGTCTTGGATCGGTAGCTTCGGCTAGTTCCGCCAAATTGGCTTCCCTAACGTACTATCATCTCACCTCCACCCAATACTATGTTGTTCAATTTTCAATTAACTGATTTAGTCCCAATCCTAATTCTAAGCAAAAAAAATAAAACACATAATTAAAACAAACAATTGTCTAAGTAAGGTCACAATTGGAGTAATACTCCGGATTTTCGAAATCAGCAAGATTATGAATTAAATTTTCTAACTTATTGGCCTTATGTTTTAGGGTTTCATTTTCTTGTTTCAATTTTCTGAAATTTGTTTTAATTAAGTTACATGAATCAATCACATTATTCAAGGTAAATAACGGATTTTTAAATACTGTAAATTTACCTTTGTTGATTGTTTGTTCGGCATTCTTGGTAGCTCTTTTATCTGTGCATTCACTTTTGTAATGCCCGAACTCCTGGCACTTGAAGCATTGAATGCGACTTTTGTTCTTTCGTGCTTTTGGAACTGATTCCTTTGTCGCCGGTGGTGTAGACCGAGTCTTACGAGTAGGGCACTGATTTTGGTAGTGCCCTCTCTCCCTGCATGTGTAACAGATTACATGATTAAAATTTGAATTTACACTTTTACCTTTTGGTTCTTTATTTGGAATCTCCTCCTTGATTCTTGCCGCCCCGGATCTAGGCTCATCTTCTGATTGTGTGTCTGAGTCAGACACGGGTACTGGTTGAAGCTCCTTCTTTGGTGGTTCTTTAGGAGTTTTCCCTGCAATAAAATTTACACCTTCCTCGACCATTATAGTATCTGTTTGATTATTTAATTCTAAATTTGAAAAGAATTCGAAATCGGTTACCGTCTCAGTCAATTCGTCGTCTAATTCTGGTTCGATTTTGGATTCGGGTTCAGACTCTGACTCGGCTGTTTGTGCTTGGACTGAAAGAGCAAGATAATTTGCATGATCTTCTTCTTCATCTGAGACTCCTTGATGAAGGTTAACCAATTTTTCCCAGATTTCTCTAGCACATCTGCATGGACCTACTAGCTCGAGTTGCTCCTTGGTTAGACCGCATTGTATGATTACTGTTGCCTTAGCATCAGTCTCGATCTTCCTCAGAGTTGGTTCGTCCAATTTGTCCCAAGCGATCGATGTTCCATCTTCCGTGGGGAATCTGAACCCCATTTTGATTATCGACCATAAATCTAGATTAGCCTTCAGGTGGGATTCCATTTGACTTCTCCAGGAGTTGAAATTTTTGCCAGAGAAGAGCGGTGGACGAATGCTATTCCATTCTTGAATGGCCATTTAAAATGATCTTTGCACACAAGAGAAATAAAAATGTACCAAGACTTGGTCTTGGATTAGTAGTGCGGGAGAAGGGAAAAGAATAGCCCCCAAAAAAATTACACGAATTTCGAGGCGGAATAATAAAATAATAAAAATAATTTATGACGAATTTTTAAAAATATTAATTTTATCAATTCTGATTAATGATGAAAAAGTGAGACTTTAATATTTAGAAAAAAATTAGCTCGAATTAAGGTAGCACGATTTTCGGGAAAAAATAATATTAAAATAATAATAAAAAAGTTTATGACAAATTTTCAAAAATTGATTATTTTAACAATTCTAACTTATGGAAAAAAATTAAGAATTCAAAATTGAAAAAGGCCTAAGGATTTTTTAAATCCACCTACAGATATTTTTTATTTTAAAATAAAAGGCGAAAAATATCGAGTGGTGTTAATTAAAAAAGAAAAGAAATAAAATCGAAAATAAATTCGTAAATCCGAAAAAAACTTTCAAACTGGTGGTTGCACCAAGTTTGAATTACCCCGCTCTGATACCACTTGTTGGATCGATAGAGTCGATAGAGGGGGGGTGAATATCGACAAAACTTTTCGAATTTATGGAGAGAGCAATTTGCACAGCGGAAATAAACAAAACACGCGAACATAGTTAATTATTTATTTTATACAGCCTTAGCTGTCTTGGTTCTGACTTTGGTCTCCAAAATGGAGTCCTAGGTCGAACCGACGCCTACTGTTCCCTCTACGGGGAACGCGTCCTCACCTACTCCTCTCGGGAGAATTTACCTGATGTCAACCGCTCCTTTGGTTGGACTTTTGCCTGACGGTCCTTTGTCAGGGCTTGGATGCCGAGCTGTCCTTCGCCCGGTGCCTAGCATTCCTTCGCTAGGGCTTTAGTCCCAGGCTGTCCTTCGCCTGGCGCCTAGCAGTCCTTCGCTAGGGCTTTGATGCTGGCAGTCCTTCGCCAGTTGCCTAGCAGTCCTTCGCTAGGGCTTGGATGCTGGCAGTCCTTCGCCAGTTGCCTAGCAGTCCTTCGCTAGGGCTTGGATACTGGCAGTCCTTCTCTAGGGCTTGGGTACTGGCAGTCCTTCGCCAGGTGCCTAGCAGTCCTTCGCTAGGGCTTGGATACTGGCAGTCCTTCGCCAGGTGCCTAGCAGTCCTTCGCTAGGGCTTTTTCTGCACACTCAGTGAACAACGTTAGATCACAAGTAAACTTAACTTTGAATCCTTTGTCAATATCAAAACCAGGTTCGATATGGTGCTTCCTGCACCAACACCTTCTTCCGGCCTAGAGATGGCCGAAGCTTCCTTCTCCGGTAGCAGGTGGTGGTCGGTAGAGAAAGGGCAGGGGCGGCCGGCTGGTGCTCCTTCTTGGGGCTGGTTGGCGCACGGCAAGAAGGAGAGAAAGAGAGGGAGAGAACCTATGCCTTCATCTCTATATTTTGTTGATGCAGTCTGACCCTGATTGTTGTTTTGGTGTTAACACCGATTTTAGTTTAGGTGGATGATTATTGATTATGATTAAGTCCTGATCGGGGATCAGGCATGGTATGGAAAATCCTAGTTTGGAGGGCTAGGTGTTGGAAAATCCTAACCTGGAGGGTTAGGTGTTGAAAATCCTAGCTTGGAGGGCTAGGTGTGTGAAAAGTCCTAATTCGGAAGAGGTGGGTGAAAAGTCCTAGCTTGGAGGGCTAGGTGAAAAGTCCTAACTTGGAGGGTTAGGTGCAAATTCCTATCTTGGAGAATTAGGTGAAAAAGTCCTGGCTTGGAGGGTCAGGTCCTAGCTTGGAGGGCTAGGTTTGGAAAAGTCCTAATCCGGAAGAGTTGGGTTTAGGGTTTAGGGTTTAGGTGAAAAGTCCTAGCTTGAAGGGCTAGGTGAAAAATCCTAACTTGAAGGGTTAGGTGCAAATTCCCAACTTGGAGGGTTAGGTGAGAAATCCTTAGCTTGGAGGGCTAAGGTAGTTGGAGCCCCTGGATTGGTCTGGTGACCGATCAGGGAGTTGGCACGGTACTCCTTCGTGGATCGGTCTGGTGACCGATCCAGCGATGACTGATCGGTCTAGTGACCGATCAGGGGGTATTCGTTTCACCCACTGCTTGGCTCCTGATCGGTCTGGTGACCGATCAGGGAGCAAACAGTGAGGTTGAGTTCCCTTGCTGAACTGCTCCTGATCGGTCCGGTGACCGATCAGGATCACTGTGCAGATCGTTCTGGAGAACGATCCAGTGTCGCAAGTTCCTCTCTATGATCGATCAGGACGGAGCCTGATCAGTCTGGACCCATCCTGATCGGTCTGGTGACCAATCAGAATGTTTCCTGATCGGTCTGGTGATCGATCAGGAGGTCTGGACTGCAAAGCTCAGAAATCGCCCTATAAAGGGGTGGATCGGTCGGGTGATCGATCCACGACCTGGGATCGGTCTGGTGATCGGTACAGGAGAATCCCAAAGAAGTCACGATTTTTGATTGAGCGTTGGGGATCGATCAGGACGGAGCCTGATCGGTCTGGACCTAGCCTGATCGGTCTGGTGACCGATCAGGAGGCTCTCTGATCGGTCTGGTGATGGATCACTTTAATTCAAATTGCACTGTCAGACGCTCTGATCGCGTCTGAACGTATCCGATTCTCTGCGCTTAACATCTGATACATGATATGTTGTTTGATATGCTGCTCTAACACTCTAATTAAGCTGCAGGTGACAGGGGAGGATTCAAACACTCAAGGAGAGCCAATGGAGACCTTTCCTTGGAGCAGGTTTGTCCATTTTTCCATCTCAGGTTGCAACGGCCGAGCTGCAGACTGGAGCTTATCTGAGGGAAGCTCTGGGAGTCCAGGGATAGCTCAGTGGTAGCTGGCGTTGGAAGATGAGTAGCTGGGAGCTGCAGGGATGGTGTCATCTGATGCTTGGTGGAGAAACAAAAGAGAGAAGAAGACTTCAGTTGAAGTAGAGTTCGCTAGTTCCAAGTGTTCGAGCTTGCTGAAGTTCTTGCTGCGATTTTGTGTTCTCCACACTTGACTTGTTGTGTGCGTGTGCTGTTGATTCTTTGAGCAAGTCATTGAGATCTGAGGAGCAACCAACTCTTACGTGAGTACTTGGAGGAAGAAACAAGGAGCTTGGAGTCCAACAGTGAGAAGACATGAAGGAGAGAGTCCTTGCATAAGATCGTCGCTGGGTGGAGCTCGGGATAAGCTTGCTGTGTTCTTGTCCTTGCTAAGTGTTGAGTAAGAGTTTTCTTTGTGTTTCATTAAGCTTAAATCTATATCCTTGTTTGAAACGCTGTGGAGAGGTTTCTCCACCGAGAAGGAGGTTGCTTTATATCCGGTGAACACCGGGGCTTGATCTACCGACGATCAAGGGATCACCCACCTTAAGGGCACGCCAAGGAGTAGGGGCAAGTTATCCCCGAACCTTGTAAACCCTCCGTGTTAGCATTCTTGCTAGTTGTGTCTGTTTGCATTCGTGTTCTGTTTTTGGTTTCTGCACTGCTTTGTTTCCATTCGTTTCTTCCGCGTGCTACTGATAAGGTTGAGTGCAGAAATTTCATAAGTGCCGAAGGTTTCAAGTGTTTGGCTATATTCACCCCCCCCCCCTCTCTAGCCATCCGGTTTCCAACATATTTCACACCCAAGCCTTGCCTTGGGTCCTTTATATAGTGGCCTCTCAACCATCAAGCCTCTCAAATATAGAATAACTTATTCTATCATGCCAAGTTTGATTTTATATCATGGTTAAAATCATATTTTAATTCATGATAAAAAATCAATCAAGTCTCTTCTCTCTTATGGAATAAATTTTCTTATCATGGTAAATCAATCCATGATTGATTTTATAAAATAAACCAATTCATGGTTCATTTTAATTTCCATGAAAAATAAACCAAACCATGGTTTATTATATAAAAATTTATATCATCCATAATTTTATAAAACAAACCACACTTGGTTTATTTTATAAATTGAACCAAAAACTTGGTTCTCTCCCTTTGTTGTGGCCGGCCAAGCAAAGAGGATGGAGGCCCTCTTTGGCAGGCCCATCCAAACCAAGCCCCAATGAATTAAACTTATTTAATTCATCTATTAAGTCTTCAAAAGACTTAGCCATTTTACGCTTCCGATGCGTCTCTGAAAAATTCAGATTCGACTTATCGTTTGGCTCAACCAAACCTAATCTCTCTTGATTGGAAAATCCAATTTTCAACTCGTTTTAAATCCCTCGGATTACTCGTAGTGCGTGTGACTAAATAGGCTTTCGATTTATGTTGGTCGTCTATAATTAATCAATTATAGAACGATCATGAGTGGCACCTAGTAGTACATCATGATCCCCAATTAATCGAAAGATCAACGGTTGACCTCAGAAACAATTCTGAAACCCTTCAGCAGCTATAATGAATCGTGCCCCATTCCCTTCACCATCTTATACCTACTTGGTTCAGGACATGGTCTATGTGTGTCAGTCCCCACTAGGCTGACTACGTCACACCTAGCCCAAGTAACATTTTCTCGTCCTACGGATTCTAATTACTCTCATGTATTTAAGAGATTCATACTCTGAACATGTCATACTCTGGCCAGAGGCTTCGAGTAACAATCCGACGATATGCCTCGGGTATACATCTCCTCGCAAGGAGTGGTGAATTCTTTGTAGGCTGTTCAAACATCTTCGGGCACTTCGGCTTATACCCAATCATCCTGGTTCTACACCTCCTTGGAGATGCTTGCTTAAGATGTCAAAGTATAACTCTCCATGACCAAGATGACTTGAACACCACAAGTCAAAGGAACATCGCACTTAAGCTGCAGTAAGAACTTCATTGACATATCTATATATAGACTACCATATGAAGTTTTACAGCCAGTCACTCCAATGAACTAGTTCCCTTAACTAGCATTCATGTTTATCTTCGGACATCCCAATGTCACCAGCCAGTGAGAATCAGCTGATTAGAGAATAACTCATGCTAGTCTCAACAGAATTGATAGTATCCGTATTTATCAATTCATCGACTAGGGACAATTTCAATACTTCACAATTGCACATGTAGAGATAATCACTAGTTGTGAATTCATCACAAATTCTCTCATGTTGTGAATTGTATTGCGGACATTCAGTAAATGAGTTTAAGATCTCAATAAAATACACAAACATGTATACTCAAATAGTGAATATTCATTTATTAGAATAAATGATTACAATCATAAGGCGATTGCCTTAGGACACTTCTCTCATATTACTAACACTACCATTATTTCCAAAAGAAACATTACCTCTATTTTTGCATTGAAGGGTAATGAATAATGATCTATCACCGGTCATATGTTTGGAGCACCCACTATCAACGAACCAAGTTGATAGATGCTCCCCCTCAATCATAGCCTACACAATGCGAAAAATGGAGGATTTAGGTACCCAAACCTTGGGACCTAGAGCATCTACAATGTAAGACTTAGGCACTCATGCCTTGACAACATTCTTTTGAACCTTGGGTGTCTTAAGTGATCTCACATGAGTCCTAGACATTAAGGACACAAATGATGGTTCTTTGGGTCGGTAACCAATACCGGCCTTATTGTAGACTGCTCTTTGGGCATTTAAAATCATATCTAGAGTCTTTGAGCTAATTGAGAATTTCTCAAGAATACTCTTGAGTCTCTCAACTTCACTCTTCAAAGATTTATTTTCATCCTCTAACATCTCTACATGTAAATAATCAACATCCTCATCCCTAGAGGATTTCAAATGTTCAACCTCAAGTTTCAATGATTTAACTTTTCCTTTTGACTTTTTCAATAAATCGGTCAAACATGCAATGGTCCTATAGCATTTATCTAGTTCGGGAGTGATTACCTCTTCATCATCCGAAGATGTTGAAGCCGCGTTTGATGAGTCACTCGATTCATCACTGCTTTCTTAATCTTCAAGAGTCATGAGTGCCACATGCCGTGTACTCTTCTCCTCCTTCTCTTCATCGGATGAACTAGAGGAGGATTCATCCCATGTGGCCTTCAAGGCCTTCTTCTTCTTCTTGGATTTATCCTCCTTCTTTTTGAGCTTTGGGCAGTCCTTCTTGAAGTGCCCTTTCTTGCTACACTCATAACAAGTAATATTAGACTTATCAACTTTAACTTCACTCGGGTTACCTTTGCCCTTGAAGCGCTGTCTCTTCCTCATCATCCTTCTAACAAAGTTGGCCATCTCGGAGGAAGAAGACCCGCTGCCATCCTCCTCGGAATCGGACTTGGACTCGGATGAGGATGAAGATGAAGAGACTTCCTTCTCCTTCTTCTTCTCCTTCTTCTTCTTGTTGGTCTTTTCCCTGCAACTAAGGCAATCCCCTTCTTCTTGGGGCCTTTGTTAGCCATTTCATGAAGCTCCATTTCACAAAATAAATCATCTAACTTGACAATTGTTAAGTCCTTGGAAACCTTGTAGGCATCCACCATGGATGACCACAAGGCATTCCTTGGAAAAGCTTTCAACACATACCTCACAAGGTCGCGGTTCTCAACCTTTTCATCAATAGAGTGGAGACCATTGAGGACTTCCTTGAACCTACTGTGTAGTTCACTCACCATTTCACTCTCCTTCATGGAGAGGTTTTGTAGTTGGTTGAGGAATAAGTCCCTCTTTGCGATTCTTGAGTCTCGGGTGCCCTCATGGAGTTCGATGAGTTTATTCCACAAATCCTTCGCACTTGTAAAGGGGCCAACCTTGATTAGTTGGTCTTTGTTCATACCACATTGCAATGTCACCACCGCCTTCGCATCGGCTTCACTTTTCCGGGTTTGCTCAGCCGACCAATGCCAAGATTTCAATTCTTTTCCTTCATCATCCTTTGGAGGGGAAAAACCCTCCTTCACAGCGAACCATGTGTTGATGTCCATCTTGAGATAGTACTCCATCTTCGATCTCCAATATTGAAAATCTGCTCCATCGAAGAAGGGAGGTCGGGTGGTGCTAAATCCTTCTCTCAAGGTCATTATCGTTGACTCTCGGATGTTAAGCCGCTTGTACAGAGCCCCAAGCTCTAATACCACTTGTTGGAACATGGATGGCTAGAGAGGGGGGGTAAATATAGCCAGACACCAAAAATCACTTTCTTTTATGAACTTCTGCACTTAGGGTTAGTAGCACAGCGGAAGCAAAACAGATATATAATAGCAAGAACAAAGTGCAGAAACTAAAGACAAATCAAAACGCTAACAAAGAGGATTTACAAGGTTCGGGGATAACTTGCCCCTACTCCTTGGCGTGCCCTTAAGGTGGGCGATCCCTTGATCGTCGGCAGATCAAGCCCCGGAAAATCCGGATAGAATGCAACATCCTTCTCGGTGGAGTAACCTCTCCACAGCCTTTCAAGATGAATGAAGTATTAAGTACAGGAAACTCAAGAAGGAACCTTACTGAGCACTTAGAACCGCAAGAACACAAGCGAACTCCTCACCGAGCTCCACTCAGCACAGATCTCACGCAAGAACTCCCTTCTTCGTGTCTTCTTGCTGATGGACTCGCCAAGCTCCTTGTTTCTTCCAAGTCCTCAAGTATCAGCTCAAGATTCACAGTGGCTTGCACAAAGGATGGATCAACAGATCAGAGTAATCGCACAAGTGATGGAGCAAAGCTTTTCGATTGTTGAGAAGATCTCTCCAGCTGCTTCTCCACTCCACGGCTTATCCTGCTTCCATCGCCAGGTCACACGCTCCTCTGCAGCAGCTCCCAGCTGCTCACCTGCAACAGCCAGCTATCCCTGACCTCCTCTGGACTCGCTAAATCCCCTCCAGTCGAGCCCCAGGTCATCAGCTCCTCAGCCGTTGCAGCTCACGCCAGAGAACGTTACAACCTGCGGAAGCAAACAGCCAAACCTACCGTAGCAAAAGTCTTCGTTTGACTCTCCTTATTGAAACCTGATTCACCTGCACACTTATCAGCACATTAGAACAGCAAATCAATAGAAGATCAAAGCATCAGAACATATCAGTGGTGTATCAGTGGAGATCAGAATATGATCAGAGCTCTGACAGCGCTTTTGAAATAAAGCTGTCAGCTACTGATCGGTCATCGGACCGATCCACAGCTTTGCTGGGATTCCCAGCTTTCGCAGCCACAAGGCCTGATCGGTCACCAGACCGATCAGGCTGTGCCCTGAGCGGTCACCAGACCGATCAGGAAGCTCTCTGACCGATCAGGCTCCATTCTGATCGGTTATAAGACGGAATCTGCGACACTTGATCGTTCACCAGAACGATCTGTACAATATCCCAGATCGGTCACCAGACCGATCAGGAGTCGATCAGTAGCCCAACAAGGTCACTGTGTGCTCCCTGATCGGTCACCAGACCGATCCAGGCAAGGTCAAATCTCCTCTAAGTCACGAGAACAAGCCTCCAGCCCTTCTCTAACTCGTGCTTAGTCCCCCGGACCAAACTTCATGCCCAGTCTCACTCATCGGGACTTCAACCTAGCCCTCCAAGCTAGGACCTGGCCCTCCAAGCCGGGATTCATCCAACCTAGCCCTCCAAGCTAGGACCTGGCCCTCCAAGCCAGGGTTTCATCACCTAACCCTCCGAGTTAGGAATTTTCACACCTAGCCCTCCAAGCTAGGACTTTTCCACACCTAACCCTCCAGATTAGGAATTTTCATACCTAGCCCTCCAAGCTAGGACTTTTCCACACCTAACCCTCCAGATTAGTAATTTTCACACCTAGCCCTCCAAGCTAGGACTTTTCCACACCTAACCCTCCAGGTTAGGAATTTTCACACCTAGCCCTCCAAGCTAGGACTTTCTCACACCAAACCCTCCAAGTTAGGATTTCATCCACCTAGCTTCTCAAGCTAGGACCTGACCCTCCAAGCCAGGCTTTCATCAATCCTAGTCCCACTAGGTATGCCTAGTCCATGACCAGGACTTAATCCCAATCATCTCATCAACCTAAACTAAAATGTGTGTCAACACCAAAACAACAATCAGGGTCAGACTGCATCAACAGTTAGGATTTTTCTACACCTAACCTTCCAAGTTAGAATTTTTCACCAAAAACCAGGCTTTTTAAAGCTTCTCCCAAGCTCCCCCTACATTGGACTTACAAAGGTTTTTTAGGAACCTCTCCTAGGTTCCCCTTACGCCAAGAATGGAGAAAACATGCTCCCCCTTAATCTTAGCTCCCCCTAAACCTAGGGTTTCTTGCAAAGATAAGTTTGATTTCCCAACCCAAACTTCTCCCCCTTTGCCATACATCAAAGGACCCCAATAATATCCCAATTATCAATTCTTTTAATCTCTAATGGTCCTAAACAACGTGTATTAAACCCCATACACTCGTTTTCTATCATTTGGATCTAAGTCGGCTGCTGGATACCCACACCAGCCCTGACCAGTCGACTGCCCCTGTTGGCAGTCGACTGATACTCTGAAGTATAATTTTTCTGGCCAATTTCAAAATTACGCCAGAAATTCCACACATCTCCAAAATTTTCCAAATTTCATGGAAAACTTTGTGGTACCCATACCTACTTGGAAAAAATACATTCCACAATATATCCATCACCATTCCCAAGTTAGACACAAAACCCAAAAATTTTCTTATGAAACTCAAGGCAAACAAGGAGGCAACCTCCCCCTTAACCTATGTCTTCTCCCAATTTCCATTCTCCAAGGTCAAGTTCCACCCAACTTGACACCATAAACTCAAGTTAAGTTCTACCCAACCAAACTTCCAAGTTCTTCCCCCTTGGCCACCATTAAAGGATTGCTCTCAAGCAACCTTACCCCTAGTGCCAAAAGAACTCAACAAAAACTTAAACAATCCTAAAGGTTTGCAAGCACATTTGCTAGGATATACCCTATCCTAGAAAAGTATGTTTTGATCAAGATTATCAAATGTGCTTGACTTTGGTTTAATACTCTAATTTTCACAAGGATTGCATTTGGTATCAATTTTCAAATCCATCTAGAATTCCATGTGGTTGCTAAGGCTTATCATTATAATTTAACACATGGAATTGTCCTCAATTTTCCCTTTTTACCTCTAAATCCTAGATACCTAGGGAAACTTATCAATCTTCCTTGATTTCCAAGATATCAACAAAGTCTTATCAAATCATTGGGTAACACTTCATACAAGGAGTATAGCATCATAAACATGAATCTTAAATCCAAACCATATCCCATAATCCAATTTTACAGTTTCTCACTGCCCCATATCCTCTTTTTGCAAACTCTCATGGACCAGTCGACTATCATTTACTCACAGAGAGTTTCTGGGCTTGAGACCAGTCGACTGCCCATGTGGCAGTTGACTGATACCTGAATTTCAGGTTTTTCAGCCCAATTTCAGAAATCCTAACTAATTCTACAAATCTCCGAAAAATCTAAAATTTTACGAGGAGATTTGTGGGGCCAATGTTTACCCAGGAAAAATATGTTTCCAAACAAATGTACTCCAGATCCCAAGATTGGCATGAAACTCTAATTTCTCTAAATTGTATCATTTTAACTCCTCCAAAAGTTCTAATTTAGGCTTCTCCTTGATGTATTTTCTCATTTCTGATCATGATACATTTCTATCATTGAGTTATATGGTGTTCACCCATCAAAACCTAATTTTACCTAATATAACCTTATTTTCACCATTCTCTCCCTAAAACTCCATCTAATGTGTCAAAACCTAGGATTAAGACTTACCCAAATCTTCCAACCCTTTTGGCACAATTCATCTAATTTCCTAAGAGAGAAACTCTTGAAATCCATTTACCATGGACCCCAAAGGCTCCTAGAGCTCCCCCTTGAGCTCTGAGCCTTAACTACCTCCCTAGGTGACTTAACTCATACTAAACCACACCGGTGTGCTCCCAATGACTTTTGCCTACAAAATGGACCTTCTTAACCTTGGACACCTTGTCCTTGGTTAAGTCGTTCCTTCTACTCTCAAATGGCACCCCCTTGCTATTTTTGATCTTCTCCTTCTTGCCAAGATTATATACTTCCCCAGCATACTTCTTTTTGTTGGCCTTGGAGGTCTTAGACCGGTATCCCAAATCGATCTATCATAGTTGGGTTTTAAGCTACCCAACACTATGTCTAAGCCCTTAGATCCAACCGTGAATCTTTCTAGGGCCTTTTCTAATGTATCAAGTCTTGCCCTCAAGACTTGATTTTCCCTTTCTAGAGTTCTAACCCTAGAACCCATATATCCACCTTGGGCATTCCTAGGCCTAACCTCCTTTCTAGGCACATTCCTTTCCTTCTTGGGATTAGTGTCAAGATCCTTAAATCTAGAGGTCTTGGGTCTATCATTATGCATGCTCTTCCTAGGGTTTTGATCTACCTTGTTAACCCTAGTCCTATCATTATATTTGAAACCAAAATTATGCATCATTAAGCATTTTTCATGAATGTTAGCATGCATAGATGAATGATTAATTCTATTTTTAAAATGCAATGAGGAACTTGAAATTGCATTAAATTTTAATCTAGGGTTAGGAATTATCTCCCTTACCCTTGAAGTTCCCCCTTGATGAGTGCTCCTCTTCCTTTCTTCTTTCTCCCATTTCCTAAGGTGCTCCATCTTTTTCAATTCTCCTTTCTTTGGGCACTTGGTGTGGTAGTGCCCCAGCTCACCACACGTGAAGCATCGAATTCTCCTCTTCTTCTCTTGGGATTCTCCATTTCTACACCTCATGTTAGAATTTAATTGAATTGAAATAGGTTTAGATTTTACCTCCATTTTACCTTTTGGGCACTTGTCCTTGTAGTGTCCCTTTTCATTGCAACCAAAGCATGTAATGTGCTCTTTCGATTTAGCTTTGGTGAGGTAGAGTTTAGGTTGACTTCTTCTTCAACCTTGGATGATATGGATGCTTCCTCTTATTCCGATATAGATGAAGCTCTCTCCTCCCCCTCAATCCTTGAGGTAGAGGCCTCTTCCTCTTCTTCTCTTGAGGAGGTTGATGATCTTTCACTTAATTCTTCCTCCTCTTGGGCTATCGAGTTCACTTCCTCGGGTTCTTCCACTACTTGACCTCGTGTAGGGTTTTTATGAAATTCTTCTACTTTGATCCATAATTCGTGTACATTTTTGTATGCTCCTACACCATTCAAAACATTAGTAGGCAAAGTATTAAGCAATATGTCAATTACCTTTTTATTCGCCTTGGATTGATTTTCTTGTTCTTGATTCCAATATCTAGGTCTAAGCCTCTTTCCGTGCTTATCCTTTGGAATCTCGAAGGACTCATCAAGCGCAATCGAAGGTCCCATTCCATCCAAACCACGTCTCCATCCATGACTTCCAAAACCCGAAATCATCATGGTCGTAGGCCAGCGGAGTGTAGATGTCGTCCCCGAATTTTTCTTCCATGTTCTTCTCCTCTAGCGTGTGCTCCCTCGGTGGTTAGTCTGATCAAGAGCGGTCCTTCGCTCTGATACCAATTGTAGGATCGATCGTGTCCGCTAGAGGGGGTGAATAGCGATTTTTGAACCCCTTTCTTCCTACACGGTTAGTTTGCACAGCGGAAATAATAATAAACAAAATAAACAACACTAACCAATGCTAACACGGAAGATTTACTTGGTATCCACCCCGAATGGGTGACTAATCCAAGAATCCGTCGGTGGATCAATCCCCGGATAACCTCCGGCTAGCCCTCGTCGCTCCTTGTGGGTGGAGAAACTTCGCCACAACACCTTGGACACTATCTGGGCACAAAAGATTACTAACTCACTTTACCCAAGCGAGTTTCGTCAAAAAATCTCAGCCACCACGAAGTCCTATTTAAATAGGACTCGGGCTGAAACCCTCGCCACCAGTCGACTGCTCCCAGGGCAGTCGACTGGTGCCACTGAAATTTGACCGTTGCACCCCAACGTTCAAATTCTCAGCCAACTCACCAGCCACCTACCAGTCGACTATTCCCAGAGCAGTCGACTGGTCCCTAGCTGAAACCCTTCCCGAGTACATTCACACAGCACTCGTACCCTCACGACTCGACTGACTCCTCATCCGCAGCCTCGACTGTTGCCTTCGCGCCCTCTTCATCTTCGGCTCCCGTCCCTCGGATGCACGCAAGCTCCTGCTTGCCTCCATGTCATCCTTCACGTATGCCTCGAAGTCCGCGCACATCAGCTCATCGTCTCTGCTCTCCAAGGTCCCTCAGGTGCACACAAGCCTCCAGCTTGTCTCCATGCCACCCTTCACCATACCGAGGCCGTCCAGTCAAGTCCATATGTGTAACCTGTACAACCTGCACACTCAACATACACATATAAGAACACAAGGGTAAACCTAACTTAAACCCTTTGCCCAAACATCAAAACACTTGGTCACTCCGGACCATAGATTGCCTCAACAGGGTCAACATTCGGGCCGCTTCGACCTGCGCCCCGTCCGGGGGGTGTTTGTCGATCTCGCCCTCTGGGGGCAGGGGCTCGGCCGCTACCAACTTGACGGCATTCCTCAGTGGCGTGGTCGTGGCTCTGGTGGAAGGTGTAGTATGGCCTCCATCGGGCAGGGAAACACCCTTGGGCCACCTGCTGTATATGACGTCGTTCCATGCTGCATGCTCGGCGGGCCCACGTGGGCTACGTATAGGTCCTCCTGGGGGCCTAGCACCGTGAACGGGGTGGGGAGGTGCTGGAGCAGCCGACTCCTTTCTGCAAGCGGCCTGCCCTCCTCCACGTTGATATATTTGACAGCCTTGCCAAGAAGGTTGTCGAAGTCCTTCGGGGGCTTCATGCTCAACGAGCGGAAAAACTCCCCGTCCTGCAGACCATGGGAAAACGCACTCACCATGACCTCCTGAGTGGCAGTTGGCACGTCCATCGCCAACTCATTGAACCTCGTGATGTAGGCCTTGAGGGTCTCTTTCGGCCCTTGTTTCAAGGCGAACAAATTGAGACTCGTCTTGTGGTGTCGTCGGCTGCTAGCAAAGTGCTACAGGAACACCCTTTTGAACCCCTCAAAGCACATGATCGACCCTCGGGGAGTCGGTCGAACCATCTCTGGGCTGCGCTAGAGAGTGTGGTCAGGAAGGCTCGGCACTTGACGCCTTCCGGACATTGATGGAGCAGAGCCGCGCTCTCGAACTTCATCAAGTGCTCCTCCGGATCTGTAGTTCCCGTGTACTCGGGGACGATGAAGAAACAGAGGTGGTGAGGCACGGGGTCCTCCAAGATCCAGGGGGCGAAAGGACTGCGTACTAGCATGGTTGAAGCAGGGTCAACCGGAGCCTTTCCCTTGTCCGGTCGCCTTCCACGCACTGGGTTAGAAACTGAGGCCTCCGCTGACACCGAATGGGCCTCATCGCCTTGGTCCTGGGGGACGACCACAGGGGGAGGTGCAGAGCCACCCTCAGGCCTAGCAGGCCTGCCTTGTCCTCCCGAAGTCTGGCGCGCAGCTGGCTCTAGGCCCTGAGGCCCTTGGCTGATGGCTTGCGAGGGCCTTTGAGAAGCCCTCTGCTGTGCTTGCTAGCCATTAGTACCTCGTACTCTTCGCGAGAGACATCCACGGTCATCTGGTTGGGATCAGCCATCTCCACTTCCAATCAGGCTGCTGGTGTCCCTTCTTCTAGCGCCAAATTTGATCCTGTCGCGAAGCGAGTTGAACGCCCCTATAGCTGAGTGAGCCTCCAGGGTCGCCGAGGTGGCCTAACGAGCTGGGTCGCCTGTCACCTGTAAGACAGAGACCGTTAGAACCCGCCGGGAAAAGTCCCCGGCCAGGCACTCCGACGGTCAAGTCAGTACTCGACGGTGGCGATGGAAAGCAATAGAATAGTATAGAATTGCACTATCGCGCGTACCTGGAAAATGCGGAGTGAGGAGGTTTATATAGCCGGGGAAGCTGACAGCTTCTGTCCCGCCTGCCACCTGCTGTCATATAGTGAGGATAAGGTAGTGCATACCTAGAGGTAGCAGGATAAAATAGTGCATGCTGTATTAAGAAAGGGGCACTGTCAACTTAAGGGTTGGCGCCGTTGGACGCCACTCGACTTGACAACAGGGCATGTGGTCTTGGTACGGGGAGACAAGATATGGCAGGGAGATCAATACCTCGGCGAGATATCCGTCACTTGGGACCTGGATGGCTCCAGCCTGGTGTCAAGGAGTGGTTGTCTGGTGTCAAGGAGTGGTTGTGCCGACTGGGGGCACTGAGTATCAAGGTCGGCTAAGGGCCTATGAGAGTGTCGACTCGGGGCACTGAATAACGAGGCCGGCTGAGGGCCTATGAGGGTCCCGACTGGGGGTACTGAGTATCGAGGCCGGCTGAGGGCCTATGAGGGTGCCGACTGGGGGCACTGAATAACGAGACCGGCTGAGGGCCTATTAGGGTGCCGACTGGGGGTACTGAGTATCGAGGCCGGCTGAGGGCATATGAGGGTGCCGACTGGGGGCACTAGGTAACGCCTCCTCCAGTTCGGGCTTACCCCCGGAGCGTGGATCGTCACGCGTCTGCAGGGAGCCAAACTGGGAGAGATCAGAGCATAAACACCCGACTCGGGCTTAACCTGATACTAACGAACGTGGGCCGCCCCGCGTCCATTTAGGGGTCTGGGTCTAACTGACACTCATCTGACGAGCCTTTACAGCCCACTAACCACCTTTCTTCTAACTAGGCGTCAGGCTGCCAGGCCAGGCTACACGCTAGCTGGCCCGGGATCAACAACAATGGTTTTTAGACGTTGTGAAATTGTTATCTTTGATATTAAAAGACAACAATTTAAAATCATTATAGAATTATTGTCTATTGCACTTAAAGACAACTATTTAAAATCGTTATTATTTAGCATACTTTTAACAATAATACTAATTATAATAATTTCTATTTGACAAAGATAACAAATAAAATCTATTATGTTTTTGTTTAGGGGTGAAAGGAAAAAAAAAGTTTTTAAATACTAGATTCGCCCTCTCTCTCATCTCTTTCGATCCAACACATGCATCTAATAAAGTTCATTGAAACTTATATAAAATGCACACAGAACTCACAAAGTCTACTTGAGTATTAGATCAGGCTAATGTTGCGAAAGCTTTTTATTAGGTAGATCATCGTCATTATAAATATGAGGTATAAAAATATTTATTAATAGTCATTCTTTAAAATATTTAATTTTAATAAAAATTTAAATCTGGATCCTTTTAATCATTCTTTTTCTATATTTATCATTATATTATTTGAAAAAAAAAAAATCAATTACACTCTGCCCTAATGGAGGCAGTCCGCAGTCACCTGGTCTGGCGGAGCAAAATAACAATCACAAGTCATTTAATCCAAATAAGAAAGTCTTTCTTCCGGAACACTTTAACGTCAGTGCATCTCAGGAACACTTTATACCAATTCCAGTGTCGTAAATTACCAATTCGCCCTCCCTTAGCTTATTTTCCACGAGCACTGGCATTTCTCTTCCTTTCTCTTCTTGAATCGGGCGGTCGATCGCCGCAGCGATCTCAAGAGCAAATTGGAATCGAACTCGATAAAGATCAAAACTTTAGAGATCATTCACTTGGATTGATCGACTCTCGATGGTGTGGAAGCGCGTTCGCCGGCTGCCCCCTTCCCCTGCGCCGTCTCGGGCGAAAGGCGGCCTTCCTTCCGCCGGCTCCTGCTGCCTCCGCCCGTCGATTTCCAAGAACCAAGAGAAACATTGCCCGCCGATTTCCAAGAAACTGGAGAAACATTGCTCCTTGATGGGAGAAACCGCCGGCTCCTGCTGCCTTCACCCGCCGATTTCCAAGAACCAAGAGAAACACTGCTCCTCGATCGGAGAAATCGCCGGCTCCACGGTGGGGGGGTGCGCCGCGCTCTGCTGCTGCTGCCCCTGCTGCCTCCTCAACCTCCTCCTCGCCGTCGCATTCAAGCTCCCTGCGGTGCTCCTGAATCGAGCGCTCCGGCAAAGGCGGAAGCGGAGGGCGAAAAAAATCGGCATCTGGAAACTGAAAGGAGTCGCATTTGGCGACGCCGACGATCTCAGACTGCGCGACGTGTGGCTCGCTGCAAGTTCCGGCCGCGGCGAGGTGACTGGGCCGCCGGTGCAATCGCCGTGCCCGAAGATGGCGCAGCTGGACGAGGAAATGCTGGCCATGTTCCGCGGTGCCGGATTCTGGCGGAGCCATTCGCAAAGTGAACGAACGAAAACACTGACCTAAACCCTAAACAATCAAAAAATGGACAAAAGTTGGAATTATTTTCAGTGTTCAAATTCTCACTGGAAGTCTACAACCCCATTAAGACGATGCTGATTACGTCTGAAATCCTCACCGTCTGTCCCCATCTGAAAGTCTACAAACCAATTCAGCTACAGATGATGCTGCAGAAATCTTGTTCCTTACAAAACAGTCTTTCATCATTTTTTTTCCTCACTTCAAAGTGTAAATTTACATGACAAATCTTGTTCCTTACAACAAATAGTCTTCCTTTTTCATGTATATATCTGTAATTAATTCAATAAAAAAAATCACTCCTAGAGAAAACTGCTGTTATTAAGGATATGTGTTTTTGTTCCTTACATTCGTAGACAATTTTCTTTCTTTCGCTGGGAAGGAATACAAAGAAAGAATCAGAATAAACAAGTAGTTTAAATATTAAAGAATTCCCTTTGGCAATTTTATTGACATTAAATTATATTATTTAGTGTTTATAATAATAATAATAATATAAACCACCAACAAATTTATTATTGCACTACCAGTATAAAAGTCAACTGGAATAAGTCAACCGTGACAAAATAATTAAAATGCATCCAAGCCCCTCAAATCTTAAAATTTCAAAACACACTAAACTAACTCTTCGTCGTTAAGCCAACAATGAAAAGAAATGTAAATAAAACCAAGAGATGATTAACTCCGTCCAAGTTTTCATCTCTCTGCCTCGAGGATTTAATCATCTTCACTCGCAAAATTAACTTAGACCACCTCGGATTTTTAAAAACAAAAAGATTGCAATGAGAAATTTAGCAATGGATGTTTCATAAAAGCTAGCTCTTACTAACGTATCGATCGTGTAAAACAATTTTTTTTTTAAGATACAACCGAAACAATACCCTCGTTGGAAGTCTACTTCTAAATCTCACGACGAGCTAGGTGACATCAACTCTATGTATTTTTTTGTTGAGTTCAATTCCAAGTGAATTCAAAATATTCTGATCTATCCCATGTAAAATATCATTATGTTAGGATAAAATCTCTCTCATAATTTATCTACATATATCTAATTGATATATGTATCTAATTGAGGGTCAACGATATTGAGCCACCTGAGATGAATATTATTACCTTTTAGTCCAGTATACACCTTTAATTTTTTAAAAACTTATTAAAATACATGGCAAATAATATTTATAACTAATTTTATAATTTAAAAGTTTTATTTCTAACCCCCACTAGTCAAAAAATTAAAATTAATCATATATTTAGAATGCTCTCAACCAAAGTTGTCATTCATGAGAAAATATCACGACGTGGAATGTTAAGTATTGAATTTTAAAAATAAAATATATAATAATAAATCGATAAACTAAATCGTAAAACATAAAGTGAGGATATTAATTAAAATTGGATTAGATTCGAACTAAATTTGATGGGCAGGCATGGAGATAAGGACTATGTTGGTTCAAATCAAAATTTATTTTAAATTGATTTAGTCAAATTTAACCGAATCAATTTTAAGATATAAATAAATTAGATCGATTTAAAATGAATTAAGATATTTTTTAAAAAAATTCTCTTATATTTTTTTCCCTCCTTTTCTCACTATTCAACTACAGCCCTCATCGTACTGTACACCATTGTCATGCTTTCACCCATCCCTCCTTTTTATTTTTTTCCTACCCCATGGGCTTAGCTAGCGTGGTTAGCAAGTGGAAGCTTGTCACTTGACGGTGTGAGTTCGAACCGCGAGACAGTCAGAGCGTAATTCTTAGTCCCCGCGTACCTCTTCCCACCATACATTAGTTTCTCCAGTCACTGTAATTTATCTCCTTCATGTTGGACGTCCTAGAATGGGTTGGCGGGGACGCTGGAGGTGAGCGAATCACCTTTTGTCACTCTTTTTTTTTTTTTTTCTTCATCCTTATTTTTTTTTCTCTTTTCTCCAACGAGAGTAAACATGTAGTTTTTTCCTCTCCTCTTCTCAAAGACAAAAGCTTTCTTTGCTTCTTATTTTTTTTGCTCTAACAAATAAGAAACGCAGCATCATCAGCATCAATTATATTGTTGTCCTTTTTCAGCAAAAAAGCAACCCTCACATCAATTTTTCTCTTCTCATATTTTCTAAGATTTTTATTGGAATTGCAAGAATAATCATATTTTTCCTTACTCTCTTTGTCATTGTAGAATTCACCGAAGCTAATCGAGGTTGTTATCAAAGAAGAAAAAAACCCTTTTTACTTCTTCCTCCTTATCTTATCTTTTCTATTTTTCTCAAAAGCAGCTTTCTTTTTATCTTTTATCAGTGAGCAACCATTCACAAATAATTTTTTTTTCACTTTGTCCAACCATAGCAATAATAAAAAGAGTAAGTTATTTTCTTCATGTTTTATTAATAGAAGGAGAATAGTACAGTATAACTTTTATTTTATTAGATTACTCATACATAAAAATATTAAGTACTACAAAGAATCAAGATAACAAATAAGTTTTCATAAATAAGCTCTAAACATCAACATATCATGTTTCAATTAGAATCCAAACAAATATTTTGTGGTATTAACTTTTTCTAATTTTTTGAGCTCTCCCTTGGTTGAAAATTCTAACTTAAACATGATTGCCTTTTGTTTCAGCGAGAAGAATTCAACTCTCTATGAGAGGAATTCAACTCCCTTTGCTATTTTATTGTATCGCCACAAATTATTGATTTAATTGAGCCTTCAGTTGCTTAATTTTAATATATCAACTCTTGTGGCAATGGTGTCATCCATGGAAATGAATAGATAAATAGCATAAATTATAATAACTATGTCTTCATAATTATAGTAAGTTCCTGTATTTATAAAAAAAAATATTAAAATGGTTATAGTTATTTACTCTAATAATAATAATAATAATAATAATAATAATATCTTAATTTTAAGACATATAATGTCAAAATAATTAAAATCATTTAATTATATATTAAAAGATTATTTCTTTTTAAGCCATTAGTATACAGAATATTACACAAGTTATTGATACGAGAATAAAGCCATTAAACACGCATGATGCGAGAACAAGGATGAGGATCATTTGCACATTAACTTCAAAATAGAACATTAAGATTAAGTAAAGCTATTGTTGTCTTACTAATTAGTTAAATAATCAGACACGTAAGACAAGGACAAGACACGCACACCCAAAAAAAATGGCGACATTTGTTTTCTTCATTAGTAGGCCGAAGTATGTCCATGTCTAAATTTAAGATTATATTCTTTTTAAAAAAAATGAGAAATGCAACATGTTCTATGAAAAGAGTGAGCATATAACTACAGTAGCATCATATCAATTATTATTGCATATGATAATGGCTTACTCATCAGGGTTTGTTATTGCTGAGCTTCTTGCCATCGTCCTTGCCAATAAGCGAGTTAGTGTGGCAATCGGCGTCCTTGCCAATAAGCGAGTTAGTGTGGCAATCGATGTCCTTGCCAATAAGCGAGTTAGTGTGGCAATCGGCGTCTGTTAACTTGGCGGCTTCAACGAGGCTTTCTTGGAAAATTTGGTGCGTATCTGACTTACCAAAATCCAACAAAAAACTACTCCCGGATGATCGAACATCAGGCTGACTCACCCTCCTCCTCAGCTCTTCTTTCACATGCTGAAAAAAAGGTAACTGTGAGATAAAGCAGATATCCACTTTGTTTCCAATCACAAACAAGACTTTAATTAGTTTTCTTCTAACTGTGGGATAAATAATGAAGATGTCATTGTGATAAACCAGGAAAGAAAGAAAATGTATCACCAGAAAACATTTCGATTCTGGCCGGTAGAAATCAATTTCAACTGTATAATTTATTCTTAAAACAGTAAGTGTGCTCCTTTTCTCGTATCTCAGCAAGTTGTTTGAAGAGCATCATTCAAAACTAAACATATAGCATTGCCTTGAATCAGCCAGCTCTATTAGAATCTTAAAAGGCTCGAAAATGTAGGTAATATATATGAGACTAATTGAATCTAAATCCCCAAGAAAAACATTGAATTTTACATACTAACTTAGGTGGTTATAAAACATCCGCATTTTCCAAACACAACATTAACAAGATTAATAAATTTTCCAGGCCATCTTTTCCGTTTCTTAAACAGAGGTGAACCACTGGAGCTTCATTTCAATACAGATAAACTACTACATTTGATATTTATTTAGTGAAGAAGACAATTTATTAATAAACAACTGTTTAATTGTATTGTGGGGGCAGGGGAAAACATTATAGAGGGGGAAAAAAAGTTCGACCAAGAAAATAGTAAAATCAATAAAACAAAATTGACTTTAAATTAGTTTCCCAGTTAGCTTTTCGATCCACCTTTATCCAATGAAATGCTGATTTGAAAGTTACACTGGTATTTTCATGTATGAATGGCATTGTTAAAATAAATAATTCAAAATTGGGCTCACAGTTTATGTATGAATTATCTGATTAACCAAAAGTAAGGATAATTTGATACTTCAATAAATGAAAGGGAATCCCATTTTACATGATAAATTGAAATCCCATGCAAACCAAACAGGAATGCACATACTATCAGAGTAACTTACTAAGGACTCATAATTCTAAAACAAATTTATTCTAGAGGGCACTAAATTGACGAACAAAAACGTTTAATTTTAAGCCTTTAAAAGCAGAACTATTTTCAGCATCCCAATTGTTTTTGTTTCATTGTCGTCAAAGCATTTAATGTTGTGATATTCAATAGTGAAATTTGGACTAAAAGTATGTTCCTTCTTAATCAAACTTTTAACTCCTAGGCTATACCAGCTGAAACATATACCTTTAATTATTTTGATAAATTATTCTAGCTAGCTCGAATAAGCATGTTTTTTTGTTCAAACTTCAAATCCATCAAAGGAAAAGTATTTCAGTTTGGTATGGACAAGGCAATCAAATGCAAGTGATGTTTCTTTCGCATATGTCATTGAACTGCTGTTAAATTTCAAGTGTAACTAAAAATCAGATCTCAATTCATCTCCTTTGTAAGAGATTTGTGTCAGAAAATGCTGCAGGATTAACTTAAAGTATGAATTTTATCAACAGTTTCATACTTCACCCTTGTGTTTCCTTGAAGATTTCCTACAAATGTACTGGCACATTGACGGGTGCACCTAGAAAATTTGAAAGCCATAGCTAGATGATAAATATGTTTCCTACTGAATAAAAATTTGTTAAACATATTCCAACAAGAAAATATGATCAGCACCTGTATTCCAATGACCAAAGCAACCTTGCTCTACTATCTTGAATAGATCTGGTTAATGGCTATTGCATGGACCTCTACTTAATCCATGCATAAGATGGCATTCCTTTCTTAAACCAACATATATAACTTCCAAATTTATGATTACAGCTATAAGCAACTAGTCTTGTTCCGACATCCTTAACACATTTCAAGTTTTGTATCAGTATTCTGAACTATCACTGAGAAGGACAAATAGGTGATTGATACAGATCCTCTATTTTTATTTTTATGCGGCAAAGGACCTTTTAGAACACAAGCAATTGCAGTTGAAACAACAGATATGGCATGAAATCTGATAGAAGAATGCCCAACTGAAACACACAAAAACAAACAATTGTGTCCCAAATTCCCTGCAAAGATACTTCATTACAAAAACAAAGGAAATAAAAACTATTGACTAGGAATATTCCTATACCTTTCAAATTACTAGTATAACAAGAGAGTTATAGGTTTCTTATTTACAACACATAGATACATGACCTACAGGACTATCACTGTGGATGTACAAGTCAATTTCAGTATGGTATGATACCCTTCTCTCGTCCTTTTCTTCCAATAATCATCTCGATTTCAGAAAATCTGCATTATAACATCATCCTATTTGGTATGCTACGGTCCCCATAATATGCTTTGACAAACTTATTTGATGCCCACCATACAGTGGAACTCCAGAGTAGGAAAATTTTACCTTGGTGTAGACTCACATGCTAATTTTTTTTATTGGTAGGAAGTATCTCCAATTCCAATGTAATCTTGCAAAATTTCGTGGGTAAATACCATTCAATACATTAGAAATACTATTTTCAATTCCTTCCCAAAACTAACCAGCAAAGCAGATTTGTAGTTAACCTTAGGTTTTAGATTAGGTGGATTGAGCATTAAGGTGCAAAAGAAATAATTATATTTTGAGAAGCAGACCAAAGGATGCTGAAATCTTCTATTAGTGTTCTTGGTCCGGTTAAGTTTCATACACATTCTTTTTTTTCCCCTCTATTGTTGCAAGTACAACCTTAACACTAATTTTTGATCCCTACTTCATCATGTATGGCTCTTGTTTTTTATATCCACAAAACTGGTTATTATAACTGTATGAGACATGGCAGCTAGGAATCATGGAGTAGAAATGATAAGTATAAACGAGAATGCTAAAATGAATAAAGAATGTTATTAGAAAAGATGGGAAAAAGGAACTACTATCAAGAAGCAATCAGGTGTAGATCCAAAGGAAGATACAACAAAGAGAAACTAAATTAAGATAATATGAATCTGTTCAGACAGCCAACAGATTCATAGTTAGGTTGAATTGATTGGCAGAATTGTAAGCAGAAAAAGATCAAAGAAAACTCATTTTCTAAAGTGCTCCACGAAATTTAATGATTCTCTTGAGAGCACAAAGTACTAAACTCGATTTGAACATCCAAGTAGCAAGAGCAGATGTGGGATTTAAAGAATTCTGGTGTGAATTAAAGTTTAAATTTCTAATTCCAAAATGCTTATCATTTCCAACACTGAAATTATCTGAAAGTATGGAAAATCCAATAACTTTTGGTTCCAAACCGAGTTGTAAGAAGAAATTTGTGGCCTTGTTACGCTCATAGTTGTTTTTAGAGGAAATCCATAACGATGACAGTAATCTGCACGAAGATATATCAAGATAGTTCAAACGACGCACAAGCTTTCAAGCACCTAATCAATTCAAGCCAGGAGCATGCAGAAGTCGTAGATATCTTAGCAATGAAGAACCAACGAAAAACAGAGAAAAACCAAACCTGCAACATCCTGTCGTTAAATTTTGGAACCCCGACTTGAGTAACAGTGAGGGAGCCGAAGAAGTTGCCCAGAAGCGCTGCATCTGGTATTGCCAATCCCCAAACCAACCCAGCCACAAACCCACCCAAGAAACTATCTCCAGCCCCCGTGGGATCGACCTCGTCGGCTTGGAAGGGAGATACGTCCATTTCTCCGTCCTTCCAGTAGATCCGGCACCCGTCCTTCCCTTGAGTGACAATGACGCAGCACCACTTCCGCACCTCTTGGATGTCTACGAAGGGCGCCTCCTCCGCCGAGGCCTTGAGGAACCCAATTTGCGGAAGGAGATGGAAGAATCCGGTGCTCCGAAGAGGCACGAGGCCGACAGTACCATCGATCGGATCGAAGGATCGGATCAACCCTTGTACATCGACTAGGACGACGCAGCATAGGTCAAGCATGCGGGCGAGGGTCTCCGGCAGTATTTCCCCCGCGACTCCCACCACGAGGCCGAACTCAAACATGGCTTCGTCGGGGAGGTCAGAGGGGAAGATCGGGTCGCACGCTCGGACGCGCCGGAGGATGCGATCGCCGTGGTACCCTCCGTGGGAAGGAGCCGGAGGGAATTGTGCGTGGAAGAGGGTTGTTGGGGCGGAGGCGACGCGGGGCGGGTGGGGAACGTGATATGCGAAGTCGGCACCGACCTTAGCTATGTAAAGGAGCGGGGAGGGAGAAAGGGCGTCGAGGACGTTGGAAACGAAGGAGGCGGCGCCGCCGAGGGTCTGGCTCACGGGAGGGCCAGCTCGGAAGAGGACGTCGTGGCAGTAATTGCCGACGACGAGTCCGCCTCCGGGAGCCTTGTTCTGGTGGTGCTGATGGTGGCGATCCTCGTGGAGGCCGTCCTCGCTGACCATGGCGGATGCGCGATGGCGTCGGCTACACGATCGGGGCGGCGTTAGAAGGGTAGACAGCGGTGAGGAGAGAGGAAAAGGAGGAGGCGGCGGCGATCCTCCATGGCGGCCTTCTTGTAAGGAGGGAAGAAATGAGGACACGATCACCGCGGGGAAGGCCAGATACAAGCAATACGTGTCTGTGTCTGGACGGACGGACGGACGGACGGACGGCGCAGCTTCCGAACGGCTGGCTCTTCTTGGAATCGAAATGGGAACATCTCATTTCAACACCCAAAATTTTTCCATTCATTTGTATAAAAAAATCCTTAAAAATTTTAAAATCATTAATACTCGTATTCCTTTTTAAACTATTATAATTTCAAATTAAATAGTTGAAACATTTTAATATTTTTTTTTATTAAATATTCATAAATAATAGAACTTGTCTAATATTTTAATTCTAGACATTAGATTATTTTTAGTCGAATTACAATTCGAAATATATTGATAGAATGATAACTGTCTATACATTGGACAGGACTTGATAGACAGGACCCCAGGCAGGCGAAGCCTAGATAAAGAATCACAGAAAACCTATGACATTAGATAATCTTAAAGCATATAAAGTGATATTCAAAATAGAACATCAACTTAAGTATAAAAACCACAGAAGATGCACCCTTAGGTAGGATAACAAATAACCCAACATTGTCCTGGTTTGCTAAGAGCTTATACAGTCAATACACATGTAAACTAAGGGGATAATTAAGAAATAGTTATTTCAAATAATTATTAGATAATTAATTAATTAATATGAATTATAATATTAATAGAGAATTTATTTGAAATAAATTAGGGCCAATTAAATAAATGGCTTAGTTGCAATATAAAATTTGGTATATGTAAATTAGGCATTCAGGATTCTCTTCTCCACTTTTGGTTATGTTATATATGCCATCCTAGGAGATTTAGGATCACACTATAACCTAGCAGCATTAGCAATTTGAAGGTACAAAAGTACAATGCTAATCTCATACTTACATTCTATAAAGGTTCACCTAAATAGACTTGCAATACTTAAAATGAAAGCCAAAGAACAAAAATAAATTATTGAGAGTTTTGAAGGCATAATCATATTCTATACTTGCCTTTTAAGAATTACAAGTCCATAAAATGACTATTTTAAAATAAAAGTTTATGAACATACATAATTTTTTGAACCTCTCATAGAATAGTAGTGGCCTGATAGGATTAAGTCGAGAGAAAGGGGTGAACTTAATAATTACATAATTATAAAATCTTTTGAAATTTTTTTTTGTCTCATTCCGAATCAAAATTAATAATAACCGAATAAATAAATGCATACACAAAAGCACAAGGTCTTTTTTTACTTAATTCATCGTCTAGTAACTGCTAATCTAGAGCACGCGATCCTTGATCGTTTCGGTTAAAATATTATAAATATAGCTAGAGATAATTTGATGTATTCTAATTTATATTTTATCTAAAATACAAATTAGTACTCAGAATAGAATCCTGATTTATTTGCTAGAATAGAATTCTAATTATTCTTAGAATAGGTCTTAACTTTGTATATAAATAGGACTTATATCTTGTAATATTTGATGAAAAAAATTCTTTAACATGATATCAGAGCACAAGGTTTAAATTTTTCCTTTATCCTAAAATTTTCTTTTGCCTAAATCTTGCTTTTTTTCCCCTCTCGCGACTTCTCTTTTCCCCTGTTCTTCCTCATGATGCTATTGTTCTTCTCCTGCACGTGACGTTGTTGTTCTCCAGAGAAACCAAAGTTGCTATTCTCCAAAGAAGTCGAAGCTACTGTTGTTCTTTTCCTACACGCATCGCGAGCTCCGACAACGCGTCGCTCTCCACAAGTGATCGCGTTCTCTCTGTACCCGATCGCGTCGCTCCTCACGACCTGCTCGCATAAAGCAACCCTTCCTTTTCTTCCTCAGCTCGCAACCACCATCTTCAAGTGCGCTAAAGGCTTCTTCCTACACGTCGTGTGTTATTCTCCGCAGTGTGCTTTCGTCCGTCGAACGTCGAAGGCTCCTCCATCGCATGCGTATTCCGGCGCATATTCCTGACACCGACAACCTCTCAACAATCCAAAATTGATCAATGACTACCTCTGACACTCCAAAGCCGGATATCTCAATCATTACCAACCACATCACTACATCGCTCTCTTCCGAGCAATTGGATGGTAAGAACTACTTCTCTTGGGTCTCTCACATTGAGCTTTGGCTTGTTGGGTAGGGTTATGAGACACATCTCACCCAAACCGAAGAGGATGCTCAAGTCGTTGATCGTCCTCTGCGAAAAAAGGTTGATGCTCAATTGTATTGTATTATCCGAGCCACAATTCATCCATCTCTTAGGGATGTCTTCCACACTGACAAAACCTACCAAGCTGTTTGGACACAGGCTCAACAACTTTTTACAAACACCTCCCGGCGACTCTATCAAGTTTGTGAAGATCTCATGAACATCCTCAGTGCCCATCAGATTAAGGATTCTACGTCAACTTATCTAAGTTCGGTTTCTAGTCTTCTTTGTGACTTCAATGAACTACTTCTACCTGCGGCCGCTCTTGTTGCAGAACTTGCAAATCGGAAGAAATTTTTTATGTCTCTGGCTTTATATGGTCTGCCGATAGATTATTTTCATGTTCGTGATCAGATTTTGGGCAACCCCACAGAAGCTACCATGGATAGTACCTGGGCGACTCTCCTTCATGTTCCTGCTAAAGTCTTGATGTTACCTCCTTCCGTTCTTGTTGACTTATCAGCTTTAGTCTCTCGAAGCAACACCAGTCCTCCACCCCGTAAGAGTGGCAAAAGATGTCTTTGGTGTGATCACTGCCACCGATCAGGACACACGATTGATAAATATTGGAGTCTACATGGTCGACCCCCTCGTGCTGCTCAGATCGTCCAGAGTTCTGTCTCTTCTTTAGCTTTCACTTCACAGTTGTCACCGGATCCGACCTCGCCGCCTTCCTATGACGACTTTCTGAAATTGTATGAGGATCGACAGCCTTCTGATTCCACTGCTGCCATTGCACACGCTAGTAATTCCTTTGCTGGCATATCTCGATCTTCGGATCCTTGGGTTCTTGATTCTGGGGCCACCGAACATACCACTGATAATAAATCTCTTTTTTTCTTCTCTCACTACTTCTGGTTATTTACCCTTTGTCACCATGCCAAATGATTCTCAAATTCAGTCTCAGGGTGTTGATATTGTTCATCCTTCTCCATCTGTCCCTATTCATAATGTTTTTTATGTTCCTGAAGCTCTTTTTAATTTGTTATCAATAAATCAACTTACTCGGTCTCTTGATTTGAAACAATTACATCCTAGCCATTCTCACTTAGAGTCTTTGACTTGTGAGTCATGTTAATTAGGAAAACATGTTCGTAGTTCTTTTTCTCCTCGCAATATGAGTCGAGCTACGCCCCCTTTCGCTTTAGTTCATTCTGATGTTTGGGGTCCAAGTCGTATTTCTTCTACATTGGGGTCTGATATTTTGTTACTTTTATAAACGATTTTTTCCGTTGTACTTCGTTATATCTGATGAAGGATCGTTCAGAAGTGTTTTTGATTTTTCAATCTTTTTTTTATGAAATCAAAACTCAATTTGATATTTCTCTTCGAACCTTGCAAAGTGATAATGCGCGTGAGTATCTATCTACTCCGTTTCGAGCCTTCTTGGTGTCTCATGGTGTATTGCATAAGACGTCTTGTCCTCATACCCCCAACAAAATAGAGTTGCAGAACGCAAGAATCGTTATCTTTTCGAGACCACCCGGACTCTATTTTCCCACTCTCATGTTCCTCATCGATTTTGGGGTGATGTCATACTTATTGCGTGTTATCTCATCAATCGCATACCTTCCTCCACTCTACATGATAAAATACCTCATCATGTATTTTATCCTCATCAGTCTCTTCATCCTTTACCATCTAGGGTCTTTGATTCTAATGTTTTGCTCATGCTCTTGATCCTAGCATTGACAAACTCTGTCCCAGGTCTTATAAATGTGTCTTCCTTGGGTATCCACGGTCTCATAAAGGGTACAAGTGTTATTCCTCTACTCTCTGTCGATATTTCATATCTGTTGATGTCACGTTCTTTAATTCGGTTCTATTATTTGGGTCTAACGCATCTCCGTCCGAATTTTCTCCTTCTACGCCTATGTCAGTGACTATCTTTTATCCTCCGGAGAACTCTCTATCACCTCCAACCTCATCTCCTCCTCCATTGCGGGTTTGTTAGTGTCATCCTAGTCCTGCTTTGCCGCCGCCCAGCGTTGACACTGCCGTGGACACATCTTTGGAACTAAGTCATTCGCCTCTTCCTCCGATCCCCTCTCCTCAGTCTAATATTCCTATTGCACTTCGAAAAGGTATGTGTTACACTCGTAATCTTTCTCTTCATTATGTTTCTTTGAGTTATTATCATCTTTCTCTTTTCTATTATTCTTGTCTTTCCTCTTTGTCATTTGTTTCTCTTCCAAAGACTGCAGATGATGCTTTTGCCCATCTAAAATTGAAACAGGTTATGCTCGACGAAATATGTGTCTTACAAAGCAATGGGACTTGGGACCTCGTTCCTCTACCACCAGGGAAATAAATTGTTGGTTATCGATGGGTATATACGATGAAAGTAAGTTTAGACGAAAAAGTTGATCGGCTTAAAGCCCGCATCGTCGCTATGGGCTATACTCAGATCTTCGAATTAGATTATGGGGATACTTTTTCTCTTGTTGTCAAAATGTCTTATGTGCGCCTATTTTTGTCCATTTGTTGTGATTCAACATTGGCCTCTTTATCAATTGGACATCAAAAATGCTTTCTTACATGGTGACCTGCTCGAGGAAGTCTACATGGAGCAACCTCCGTGTTTTGTTGCTCAGGGGGAGTCTTCTAGTCTTGTATGTCGCCTACGGAAATCTTTATATGACCTTAAGCAATCACCCAGAGCATGATTCGATAGATTTAGTACTGTAATTCAACAGTTTGGCATGACTCGGAGCGAGGCTGACCATTCTATCTTTTATCGCCACTCATCTACTGATTACATCTACTTAGTAGTTTATGTTGATAATATTGTCATCACAGGTAGTGATCATCTCGGAATTTCACAAGTGAAACAACATCTTTTCAAACATTTCCAGACAAAGAATATTGGCAAACTCAAATATTTTCTTGGGGATAGAAGTAGCACAGTCCAAAGATGAGATCATCATATCCCAAAGGAAGTATGCAATCGATATTTTGGAAGGAACGGGAATGTTAAACTCAAAAACAGTTAACAACCCCATGGATCCTAATATCAAGCTCCTGCCAAATCAAGGGGAGCATCTTCCAGATCCTGAACGATATAGGTGATTAGTAGGAAAACTAAGCTATCTTACTATTACTCGTCCAGACATCTCATTTGCAGTAAATGTACTAAGTCAGTTTCTCAACTCTTCATGCAAAAAACATTGAGATGTTTTGATCCCTATTATTCGATATATCAAAAGCGCTTCAGGAAAGGGTCTTTTGTACGGAGACAAAGGACATACTTAATTCGTAGGGTATTCTGATACAAATTGGACAGGTTCTCCCACTGATAGGAGATCTCCTTATGGGTTTTGTATATTGTCGGAGATAATCATGTTTCTTGGAAAAATAAAAAACAGAATATTGAAGCAAGATACAGTGCAGAGACAGTATCGAGCTATTGCCATAGTCAGTCAAGAACTTATATAGCTCAAACAGTTGCTTCAGGAACTATGATTTGGAGAGATTACACAAATGTCATTTATATATAACAACCAGACTGTCATGTATATCGCCTCAAATCTAATTTTTCATGAAAGGACAAAGTGATAGATCGAATGCGTCCGCTAGAGGGGGTGAATAGCGATTTGTTCATCATTTTCTCTACAAGATTGTTAGCGCAGGGGAAATACAAATAAAAATAAACTAATCAAGAGAGAACAATGCTAACAAACCAATTTACTTGGTATCCACCCTGGACGGGTGACTAATCCAAGAATCCGTCAGTGGATCAATCCTCAGATAACCTCCAGCTAGATCTGTCGCTCCTTCTGGGTGGAGAAACCTCATCACAACACCTTTAGAAGACCTGAGCACAAAGACTACTATCTTGCCTTTAACCAAGACAAGATTCGTCAAAAATCTCAGCCACCACGACGTCCTCTTTAAATAGGACTCGGGCTGAAACCCTCGCCACCAGTCGACTGCTCCCAGGACAGTCGACTGGTGCCACTGAAATTCGACCGTTGCACCCCAACGTTCGAATTCTCAGCCAACTCATCAGCCACCTACCAGTCGACTGCTCCCAGAGAAGTCGACTGGTTCCAAGCTGAAACCCTTCCCGAGTACATTAACTCCGCACTCGAACCCTCACGACTCGACTGACTCCTCATCCGCAGCCTCGACTATTGCCTTCGCTCCCTCTTCATCTTCGGCTCCTGTCTCTCGGATGCACGCAAGCCTCCAGTTTGCCTCCATATCATCCTTCACGCATGCCTCGAAGTCCGCGCCCCTCAGCTCATCGTCCCTGCTCTCCAAGGTCCCTCGGGTGCATACAAGCCTCCAACTTGTCTCCATGCCACCCTTCACCGTACCGAGACCGTCCAGCCAAGTCCATATGTGTAACCTGTACATCCTGCACACTCAAATACACATATGAGATAACAAGGGTAAACCTAACTTAAACTTTTTGCCCAAACATCAAAACACTTGGTCACTCCGGACCACAGATTGCCTCAACACAAAGCATATTAAAATCGACTGCCACTTTGTCAAAGAGAAAGTTGTATCTAGAGAAATATTTACTAATTATGTCAACTCACATGATCAACTAACAGATATATTCACTAATTCACTTAGAAGACCCCGAATTGACTACACATATAACAAACTTGATGCATATGATTTATATTCTCCAGTTTGAGGGGGAGTATTAGAATATTGTAAATATAGCTATGAATAATTTGACGTATCCTAATTTGTATTTTACCTAAAATATAAATTAGTCCTTAAATTAGAATCCTGATTTATTTCCTAGAATAGAATTCTAATTATTTCTTAGAATAGGTCCTAATTTTGTATATAAGTAGGACTTATATCTTGTAATATTTGATCAAAGGAATTCTTTAACAGTTTCGATGGGCTATAACTCTTCTCTCCGAAACCTTTCAGAGAAGAAGTAAGCTCGTACAAATAATAAGAGGAGAATAGTAACAATGCACTATCTCCTTGTAAGTAAATGCAAGTACTGAAAATAAATATACCAACAATAAATGATTAAAACTTTAGCGTAAATTATCGAAAATCCTTTTGACATAATAATAACACAACTTGCACGATCAGAAGAACAAGAGGTGACATAGAGCACAGAGAGAAAATTATTGTTCGATTCAGATCCCGAGGGTTTCTTTTTTAAACACGATTCGATCGACTAAAAAACTATTCTATCGACTGAACGTTTCTGTCGATGGAACCATCTATCTGTCGACTGAACTCCGCATCTTTCCTTATGTGCTCTGATCCGATATGCTCGATCTCGCAAATCACATGGTTCGATCGACTGATCCAAGTTATCCATCGACGGAACCCTAAAAATACCTTTCCTACAAGATTCGATTTGATCAACTATTGTTACTCTTATGAATCGGTTAAATGATCCCACTGATCCATCGACGAACCCGTTGTATACCAAATTTGCTGAACTTCAATCTAATCTGTGCCATGCTAGCCAGAGTGGTCAACTGAAGCCCTAGTTTGATCGACTGAACTTTCAATCAATCCCGAATTTTATTTATCTACAAAATCAAAGTTGGCAGAGCCAAAAAATTAAAATAATAATAATAATAATCTTGTAAAATAGAATTAGACAATAGATGAAATAAATACATGAATAAGATAGGTAAGACTGTCTTAATCTCAACTTAGAAGTCTCTGTTGATCTCTTCAGTTGGATCAATGCTTAGAATTTGTCCCGACTGGGACACAATCTCATAATTCTACTTACTTGCCAAACATCTGATTCTTCAAACTTGTTTGTACTTTATCTACTCAACATACGATTGGCCTATCAAGGTGAATCTACCTTGCAAGATATCTAGTCTACTTGACTCAACTAGGCTTTCTACCTAATTTCCATAAGCTACCGAAACTTCCATTTCCTATTATCTAATTTTCGATTATTATACTCCTTGCACAAACAAGCCTTACACTTGGAGTTTTAAACATTGCAAATTTATTAAAATGCAATACTAACTTCATTTTACTAGACCTACAATGCTCAAAATGAAGGTTTGAAAGCATCTATTACTTACTGAGACCTTCAAGTATACATAATGGTGGCCTTACTTCGCCTTAATGTATCGACTGTGCTCAAAATAAAGCGTATAAAAATTTATGCTACACTAATTAAAAGTATCTTTGTCTTGTAACTTGATAGAATATCATGTAACTGAGCTTGGAATATGCTGCAGAGGACATGTTATGACAAGAGAAAGTGTCATGGTAGCTTTGGCGTAGGAGCAAGAAATTCCACATTTGAATATGTACAGTGTTGGTCGATGGGTAACCAGAAAAGAAAACTCCCTCCATTATCTTATGCATTAACAGCTGCAGCTTGGCCATTTGTGACACAGGAAGAACAATAAATATTGACACATCCCTAACAAGATAGACAGAGGCAATACATTATGGTTTGTCTGTTTGCTTGTGATAGTCAAGGAGAGAGCTCAAGTACCTGTAGTGGGCTAGATCTTGGCGCCTCGGAACCAAGTAGCGAGGCCCTGGTCTAGGGTTTATTCGATGTGTCACCCATAAACAGTGGAGGTTGAGCATATAATGGATTTCTTGTGTTAATTTCGAGAGAGAGAATAGTAAATGGCAACTGCTCCAACATATCAATTATGTGAAAGAACTAAGATTACTATGAGTAGCTTTAAATCCTCCTTATACCTTAAAAGCATTGTTAGTAATATAAGCTTTTCCAGCAATTTCTTCCCTTATCGAAATAAGGGCGCCACTGAATCTGTTGACCACTGCAGGGGAAAACAGCATTGTTAAAGACTGATGGTGAGCTAGTAAGCAAAAATTTGGTAGGATACCTTGATTTCACTCTGTCGTCGGTTCAATCATGAGTATCCCTGGCACTGCCAAGACATTCTTGCATGGAATCCATAATGCGTTACCGATGGGCAACATCTTCAGGCTAAATACCAGCAGTTCCAAAATAACTTCAAAACTCCATCATTTTCAGAATCATATGCGTAGCAAGGCCAATTACCAGATGACACCATGCTGATTTTAATCACCTTGAACCCCCTCAAGTCGATAATGAATTTGTGGGCAACAATTCCTTTGACTACTCGTAAAAGAGTAGGACAATACTTCTGGAGTAACAGAATGGTTGTTAAAGGAAAAGAAAATCAAAATGGATGAAACAAACATTAATCTCATCGTCTTTTCTTTTATTCTCAGTTCCTTTCCCTTCTCATTTTCCTTTGTTTTCTTAAGTATAGTAGTTTATCAAACAAGTTTCATTACCAGTTGAGCAAAACATTTACAAAGTAATGAACATTTTTCATGTTAAAAGAATCTTCATATCAAAATGTACCTCTAGATGCTTTGCCATGTAGATTGCATTGATTATCACAATCTTTTAAGCGTTAGTTAAACCCTTCAAACCATCCTGGCTATGTATGTGACCGAAATTTGTAGAACAAGTGCAGATCCCCACCGTGCCAAAGCAATAGTACGTTTGTCACAAGTAGACACCTATGATTACAAAAAAGGGCAACTGATCAATTATCAAGCACTATAAATCAACACAAAGTAAAGAAATTTGGATATTTGAGTCGCACAGTTGATCTATTTTTAATAGGAAAACAAGAGAAGGGAAAAAAATGAAAGTGAAAACATCACTCAAGTGAGGCAATGTATTGCAATCGTTAATAAATCTACAATGGTATATCAAGCACAAGAATAGCCGACCTCAGATAATTGGGACAGGTTGTATACACAAAAATGAAAGGAAACATAATATAGTAGCCAAGTAATTAGATAGCAGGCAAAATGAGTACAGATAACCATTTCGAATCATGTTAGTACCCATCAGAGTAAACAAGGCAATATTGAAGAGGTACTAAGGAAAATATTGGGTTTAATGATAGAACATTGACACATGATTAAGGGATTAATGCGTTCATGGTTTTTTGTATGTGAAGCAGAATCAAGATTTAGCCAGCTCATACATACCACAGGTGTTATGGTAAAAAATGGACCATGTACTTCTACACCCCGATGTAACTCATCCCAAGCCCCTCTGCCATCCTGTGAGATTCAAAATGTCTTCTGGATGTTAAGATGGCAGACACCTGCACCAATGTAGCCAAGCCAAACTAAGTAAAGCATTATACTCCTATTAAACTTTGACTTTCAGAAAATTTTAATTCGTCAAAACCTAAGCATGTAAGTTTTAAATTTTAATCCTACTAGATAACAACAGGAAAAAGTAGTAGGACAAAGGAAGATTGTTAAAGTCAACTAAATTGAGTCTCATTAGTTTTAAGTTAGATATATGCACAATGTAGGCAATGATCCAGTTTAAAAATTAAAAAATAATATTTCAAAACAGGAAGTAATAAATTGTAACAGGTTTCAAAAAACTTAATAGTTTTTCTCTAAAGTAAAGGTGGCCCGGTGCATAAATGCCCGTCTATGCAAGGTCCCGGGGAAAGATTAGGTATATTGTATACGACATTACCCTACATTGCAAAAAGTTGTTTCCATGTTGTAAGAGGAAGTCAATAGTTTCTCTGAAGTAGTCATGACAAAATTGTAAATTTTAATTAGTAGCATAAATTATTTTAGGAATTATTTATTTGTAATTTTTAAAAGGATAGGTCAATGTTGGATCATTTAAAAGGGACCTTAACCGCACTAGTTATTTCATTTTTCAATTAATGAAATTTAAATTTTCTATGTGGGATCTTTTATTTCTCGATGAGAGACAACATATACCCCCATGCAACATCAAATGGTATCAAAGTCTAAGCTAGTTCAATCTCTACCTCTCTCATGTGTCACCCTAAATTGTAGGGATCTCTATGCGCAAGCAATTTAAAAAACACAGCGAAAAAAATAGAATTCCTTTGAGCGATCCATGCGAAAAACTCGTACAAAATTTCTAAGGGTTATACCTTTGAAGTGTACCCTTCGGTTATCCCGCTATTCCTTGGTTCGCCGGATCTCTACACGTTCAGAATATCCATGCCTCTAGCGGTATCCACACGAACACAACCTCGGTCTCAGAGATGAACCACCTTAGTTGTGCTAACAACTTGGGATGGTTCACAAAAGAAGAAAACCAAAAAACACTGTTTTAGTGTTTCGGCCAAGGAGGAAGAAGTGATATCAATGCCTTTGCCTATTTTCGAAAATTGACAAGAAGAGGTTTTGTACACATCCAATGAATACCAAGGGTCTTTGTCTCTTGAGCTCCCTTCATCTTAATGCTAATAAAAACCAATGAATATCAAACCTCTTGGTATTCCTTTTGACTTTTCACATTCTATTCATCTAGGTCTTCCTCTATAATAATATTTCATTAAATCTTTTAATGAATATTATCCATAATTAAGTAGAGGTTAATCTAAATGAGTCTAACTCGAATTAGACTCAATCCCTCAATCCAATTGGATTCACTTGAATCTAACTCAATTAATCCAATTTCGGATCATATTTTAGTCAAACTAAAATAACTTATCTCCGAGACAGCGTGTCCTTTGTGTGTGACCCAATAAGTTTTCATAATGTGCCCTTCGGTTATCTCGCTATTCCTTCGGTATATCTAAGAGTTATACCTTTGGAGCGTGCCCTTCGGCTATCTCGCTATTCCTTGGTTCGTCGGGTCTCTGCACATTCAGAATGTCCGCGTCTCTAATAGTATCCACGCGAACACAACTTTGGTCTCGGAGATGAACCACCTTAATTGTGCTAGCAACTTGAATAGTTCACAAAAGAAGAAAACCAAAAAACACTCTTTTAGTGTTTCAGCCAAGGAGGAAGAAAGAGAAAGAAGAGGGATCAATGCCTTTGTCCATTTTCGAAAATTGACAAGAAAGGGTTTTGCACTCATCCAATAAATACCAAGGGTCTTTGTCCCTTGAACTCCCTTCATCTTAATGTTAATAAAAACCAATGAATACCAAGTCTCTTGGTATTCCTTTTGACTTTTAATATTCTATTTATCTAATGAATAGAATGCCCTTGGCCTACCTCTCCAAAAATATTTCATTAAATCTTTTAATGAATATTATCCATAATTAAGTGATTGAATCTAATCTAAATGAGTCTAAATCGGATTAGACTCAATCCCTCAATCCAATAGGATTCACTTGAGTCAACTCAATCAATCCAATTTCGAATCACATTTTAGTCAAACTAAAATCAACTTATCTCCGAGACATAGTATCCTTTATGTGTAACCCAATAGGTTTCATAACGTTGACAATGTATCTAAATCACTTTAGATACATAAACAATGAACGACATCTAACAATGTATCATTGCTACCCAAGTGACAAGAATGTCAAGATCCGATATAATCTTTCCGTGTATATTATAATGTATAAATTTATCCTTCTATCCCCGATATCTAGATTAATCAATGAGACATGGACCGTGTCATCCTCTAATCAATTTTTGTGTTTCTTGATTCCCAAGCAAACTCACTCAAGCAAATGAGCTCAATATCTCATATTAACACATTTGAGCATGGCTATGCATTTTAGTAGTTCTACTCGATCAAGGGGCCCACAGATATCACTCCCGTCATATAAAAGGGATAGATCTCATCTATATTACTCATATCCCTTCGCATAATTTGTTACATACCCAGTTATCACCTTATAGTCCACCCTATTACGGGTGACGTTTGACGATACCAAAGTACATAACTCCTTATGTAGGGAACCGTAGTAACTTCGGGTTCAAGAACTATTTATAACAATAGTCACTATGAGAAAATTTATAACACTCATATAACAATCAACGAAACTTTCTCATGGTGGGTCAATTCAATATATATTATCTAATATATACTCATGTGTCAATTTGATATCTCATATCCATGACTTGTGAGATCAAGTCATCAATTGACCTACATGCTAGTCCCAACGCATTAATATTGTTCTTGAATATTAATGTTTGACTAGGAATAGTTACGAGTAGTATTCTCTACATCATTTCACTGTTAATTCAACTCATTTATATAATATAGATTAGAACCTACTACCCAAGAACATTATTATACTATTCATTTGGCACAAACATGAAATAAATATAATAACTAAACTTTACTTTTATTAATATAATATGATACAAAATGTTCCCAAGTCAATCATCTCATAATTGACTCTAGGGCTAATACCAACAATATCACACTAGTATTAATGTTAATCACTGAAATATCTAATACCTAGTGACCTAGTGTGACTGTCATGCTTCCTTTGTGCCAAAGCTTTGGTCAAAGGATCCGCGATGTTAGCAACAATCGATACTCTACATATCCACATATCACCTCTATCGATGATCTCTTGAATAAGATGGAACCGACGTAGTATGTGTTTGGATCGCTGATGAGAGTGAGATTCCTTAACCTGTGCAATAGACCCATTGTTGTCACAATAGAGGTCTATTGGGTTGGCTATGCTAGGAACCACACCAAGCTCGGTAATGAACTTCCCGAACCAAACAACCTCCTTTGCTGCATCAGAGGCAGCAATATACTCGGTTTCTGTTGTAGAATTTGCGACTATGTTTTGCTTCGAACTCTTCCAGCTCACAGCACCACCATTCAAGTAAAATACATATCCTGACTGCAATCTGGAATCATCCTTATTAGTTTGAAAGCTAACATTGCTGTAACCCTTTATAGCAAGCTCCTCATCGCCTCCAAATAGCAAGAAACATTCTTTCATCCTTCGTAAGTACTTAAGAATATTCTTGACAGCTGTCCAGTGACTTTCACCTGTATCTGATTGGTATCTGCTCGTCATGCTCAACGTATATAAGACATCAGGATGAGTACAAAACATGGCATACATGATAGACACTATAGCAGATGCATAAAGAATCTAATCCATACGATATCTCTCCTGCTTAGAAGAGGGCATTGAGTCTTCAAAAAACTCACACCATGTGACATCGACAGGAATCCCTTCTTGGAATTCTGCATAGCAAAACAATTGAGCACCTTGTCAATGTATGTACTCTGACTTAGGCCAAGCAATCTCTTAGATCTATCTCTATAGATCTTGATGCCTAAAATGTAGGTCGCTTCACCTAAGTCCTTCATTAAGAAACAATTCCCAGGCCATGTCTTTATAGACTGTAATGAAGGGATATCGTGCTAATGAGTAGTATATCATCTACATACAAGATTATAAATATAACTGTACTCCTACTAACCCTCTTGTAGACACAAGGTTTATCTTAATTCTTGATGAAACCAAACACTTTGATTGCCGCATAGAATCGAAGATTCCAGCTTCGAGAAACTTACTTTAGTCCATAAATGGGCATTTGCAACTTACATACCTTTTCAGCATTCTTTGGATCTACAAAATCTTCATGTTGTGTCATGTACACATCCTCGAGTAGATTCCCATTTAGGAATGCGGTTTTGACATCTATCTGTCGGATCTCATAATTATGGTAAGGTGCAATAGCAAGCATGATTAGAATAGACTTAAGCATCGCAACTGATGAAAGTGTTTCATCATAATCTATACCATGAATCTGTTTAAACTCTTTATAAGTATGTATAAGACCATCCATGTCACTCTTTTTCTTAAAGACCCACCTACACCTAATGGGTTTAACCCCTTCAAGTGGATCAACCAAAATCCATAGTTAGTGTACACGGATTCTATTTCGGACCTCATGGCCTCTAGCCATTTCTCAGAATCTGAGATCATCACAGCTTACTGATAAAAGTAGGCTCGTTCAACTCAACAAGCATAGCATCATCGTGGTCAGACAAGAGAAATGAGTATCTCTCGGGCCGATGATGTATCCTATCAAATTTGCGAAAAGGTTGGTCTACTTGAACAAGTTGTTGCTCCACAACTTTTTATGCAACAAACTTATGATCTACAGCACTTTGTGGGGCCTATTCAATTTCCATCGTCTAAATCTTGAACTTCTTTAAGATGGATTTTATTCCCACTAAATCATATTTTAGTCAAACTAAAATAACTTATCTCCGAGACAGCGTGTCCTTTGTGTGTAACCCAATAGTTTTCATAACGTTGGCAATGTATCTAAACCACTTTAGATACATAAACAATGAGCAAAATCTAACAATGCATCATCGCTACCCAAGTGACGAGAATGGCGAGATCCGACATAACCTTTTCATGTCTATTATAATGTATGACTTTTGTCCTTCTATCATCGATATTTAGATTAATCAATGAGACATCGACTGTGTTATCCTCTAATCAATATTTGTGTTTTTTGATACCCAAGTAGAATCAATCAAACAAATGCGTTCAATATCTCATATTGACTCATTTGAGCATGACCATGCATTTTAGTAGTCCTACTCTGTTGGGTATGGCTTGGCGGGTTTCCCTAGCGAATACTTGGTCATCCTTGAGAGATCTCTCCATGTCTACGGATTAAAAATTAATCCGAATGGAGACCCGTCTCCCAACGACCATCTCGTCATCGTATCGTTCGGAACGAATTACAACTTAGTCAATCACAAAGATCGTGTCTTGTAATTCTCCTAATCAAACGACCGCGGAAGAGACGACGAGTGGATCGCCGGTTCTTGTGTTTATGGTTGGGGTCCAATTAATTAATTATTAGCTATGATATAAAATCAAAATAATTAACTAATACACATAAAATGACGAAGCTAATTAACAAGGCACCAAAAGAACAATAGGAGCTAAAGAGAAGAATTATACCTTCCCTTTTACCTCGTAGCTTTCTACCTTATGTCCCTTCCCTCTCAGTCGTCGTATGGGCGACGAGCTACCGGAACCGAGATCACCAAGGGGTGCAATTAATCACCTTCTTCAAGCCAATACAACCCTAGCCTCTAGGGTTATCGCCGGCGCACCTCACCCTCTCCCTTGTCCTTGCGCCGCCGGCCACCGTGAGCCACCTTTGCCCCGCCAACCACAAGGAAGCCTTAGAGAGGAAGATGAAGAAGAAGAAGAAGGAGAGGAAAGCACTCCTTCTTCACCAACCAAGCTGCATACACCTCTTACCCTCCCTTTTCTTGCGCCGCCACCTTCACCAAGACAAGGAAACTTCTCTCCACAACCGGCCACCTTCTTCTCCTTCTTCCTGCTGCCAAGAGTCACCAAAAGGAGGAGGAAGACTCCTCCTTATCCTTGTAACTTTCAGCCAAGAGGTGGAGAAGAAATTGAGAGAAGAGAGAAGAGAAGCACTTCTCTTCCTCAAGGGGTGCCGGCCGGTTGACCTAGGAGAGAGGAAAAGGGAGAGAGAAAAAGAGAGAGAGCCTTCGGTGGATTAATTGGATTAATTCTCTTATGGTTTCATCATCTCATGAGGTATTTATAGGGCTAAGGTAGGGACCAATAGGAGGAGTTGGATCTTGGCCCACTAATAAATCTAAAACCAATCTATTAATTAAGATCCATTCCACTAAAGGATCTTAATTGAACTTTCTCACCAACCCTCATATTTTCATATGGGCTCCACTTATTATGAGTCGTTCATCTCCCCGTGTTTAAGATATCGAATGTCTGTCAATTAATTTAAATTACTGACAAATTAAATTAATTAACTTCTGCATCCTTGATTAGTACCACTCAACCTTATCATCATGTTGAATCAAATCCACCTGCAGAGTTTAACATGATGAACCTTTTGAGCTCATCAAGGAGGTATCATCATCCCGACTCACCAGGACACGGATTCCGTCAATAATTAACGGCACATTATATAATTAATATTATTTCCCAACTTACCGGGCCTATCGTTCTAACAGAATAGATCTCGCCCATTGATAAATCAAAGAAACAATAATTAATCATATGTGCTCATTATTATATCGAGATTTAGGGATCGTACTCCATAATAAAATCTGAAATCCAATCCAATTATCAAGTCAGTACAAATTGGATAATCTCTGGTTTTGGTCCTGCTCAATGTACACAAAGTACACCAGTGTAATTCTATGGTCAAGACCAACCACACCTAATTACACTACAACCATCCCGATAGTTGTAGTGTAATTCTATGGTCAAGACCAACCACAACTTGATAGGGCATATTCTTTAATTAATGGATCTAAAACCAATTCATTAATTAAGATCCATTCCACTAAAGGATCTTAATTGAACTCTCTCACCAACCCTCATATTTTCATATGGGCTCCACTTATTATGAGTCGTCCATCCCCCGTATTTAAGATATCGAATGTTTGTCAATTAATTTAAATTACTGACAAATTAAATTAATTAACTTCTGCATCCTTGATTAGTACCACTCAACCTTATCATCATGTTGGATCAAATCCACCTGCAGGGTTTAACATGATGAACCTTTTGAGCTCATCAAGGGGATATCATCATCCCGACTTACCAGGACACGGATTCCGTCAATAATTAACGACACATCATATAATTAATATTATTTCCCAACTTACCAGGTCTATCGATCTAACAGAATAAATCTCGCCCATTGGTAAATCAAAGAAACAATAATTAATCATATGCGCCCATTATTATATCGAGATTTAGGGATCGTACTCCATAATAAAATCTGAGATTCAATCCAATTATCAAATCAGTACAAATTGGATGATCTCTGGGTTTGGTCCTGCTCAATGCACACAAAGTACACTAGTGTAATTCTATGGTCAAGACCAACCACACCTAATTACACTACAACCATCCCAATGGTTTGTCCAATTCCATCTCGGCTGTGAGCATCTACTTATACTAGGCAAGGGACTGATAACATGATTTTTCATGTGTCATCATACACCATGTTATCTACAATGCAAAGTAAAGGACTTTCATGCATGTACTAATATAAACAAGCATCTAGTGTTGTTGTGATTCTCTTTTCAAAATATATAGATGATCTTATATATAAAAAAAGCAAGTCTTTTAGTATACACATCTAACAATCTCCCACTTATACTCAAAGACTCTGCTGTTCTCTCACTGCCATACATCTGACTCCCATATCCTCCACATGTCGATCAAAAGCTCTAGCTGGTAGATCTTTAGTGAAAGGATCCGCCAGGTTATCCTCCGATGCAATCTTGGCGACAGCTACTTTTCCTCGCTTTACGATTTCTCGTATCATGTGGTACTTGCGCTCTATGTGTTTACTTGCCTTATGGGCTCGTGGTTCCTTCAAGTTTGCAACTGCACCACTGTTATCACAAAAGATTGTGATAAACATACCCTTCACCTGCACACTCCACCTCAACCTCAAGGAAGTCTCCATCATCTCCTTAGCCAAACAAGAGCATTATTAAATTACCACGACATATATATTAACCCTAAATTTCAGTACATAGTAAATAAAATTTATTCTTAACCACCAATTGAACAAATTGTGGAATATCTTACACCAAATGATAAAAAGTTTCTTATTTATCAGCTGGTTGTAGTCATATCTAGATTACCATTCTGAATTCAAAAGCATGTCAAGTAGACATTATTTTTTTCTTTTATTGTCTATATCCGTAGAACTGAAAATGACAATATTTTAATGATTCTCTATTTTCTATTATAATAAATAAGGGAAGTTGTATACCCGATGGTATACACAGTATTAACACCCTTTAATAAATCTACTGACTAGGTGCAACAGTGCAATATATCACTTTTTGAGTTTGAAGGAGATAAAAGACTTTATTAGCTAAAAATATAATCGGAATTTAATAATAGGTCAGTCCTGGTGCAAATCCAATTCAATTTGAAGTGCTGCACTTTTCCTAGTAACATGTGACCAATAAATGTAAGAAAATGTGATCATTAATATGGGAATTTTCTTCATATAGCACTTTAAGCAGCATGACTAGAAACTTTCCATTGGAAATTTATTTATATTCCTAGGGGAAGCTCAGAGATCAAACCTGATCAATCTCTTCATTCTGGCAATCATAACAGGCATTAAGCTACAATTTGAGATGACACCTTTTCCCGAACCTAGAGCACTGGATTCGCAGTTTTTTCTGCTCAAATATGATTGAGACCTCTCAGCTACTGCATAGAAAACAAAGAAATATAAGGTGGAAATGTTAGAATAATGTTGTTTTACTCCCTAGAGATGCAAACTTGCTAACTTAATTCACTGTTCCAAAGGAATTGTAGAAAAGAGACATCAATATATTGGTGATTATAAATTTACAGTTGATACCTGGATTCTGGTTCCTTGAACTTCATTGCAACAATCAGTCTTTCAGAAAGGGTTTTGTCAAGTTCCAATCCCTTTTCCATCATATAATCCTTGATCTTATGAGCTAGGACAAACTTCCCGTTCTCCATAAGTCCTTGAATCAGTAATGTAAATGTCACTTGATTAGGGATAACTCCATTGTGGCACATATCATGAAATAGACCGATAGCTTCATTTATTTTAAATGCTTTCAGTAGCCCATACATGAGAGTAGAATAGGAAACTGCATTAGGGGATAGCCCTTTCTTAACCATGTCAAAAAAATATGTGCGAGCAGCTTCTATCTCACCCTTTCTACACAAGTAATGTATTATTGTGTTATATGTATTCACATTTGGAACAACACCAACCTCAAGCATTTGGTGAAACAACTCCTGAGCTTGAAGGGCATGTCCAACTCTGAAGAAACCTTGAATTAGAAGACCATAAGAAATAGCATCTGGATAGATTCCTTTATTACTCATCTCTTTACACAATTTAAAAGCAGCTCCCAATTTTCTGGTCCTGCAAAATGAATTTATAACAATATTGCAGGATACCACATCACATAATCCTTTTACCTCCATGCATTTGGTGATCAAAGAATATGCCCTATCAAGTTGATTAGTCCTGCAAAGACCCTTCAGCACTGTACTATAACTATATTTGTCTGGACTTATTCCACTATTTTCCATTCTTTTCATCAGTTTCCATGCTTCATTGAGCATACCTCTGTGGCAGTAATAATTCAAGAATATGTTACAAGTGACCAAGTCAGGTTCACAACCATTTCTTTGCATGTAAGACGCTAGCACTTGGGCCTTGTCAAATCGACCAACTTTGCAGAATCCACTTATGATAGCATTATAAATTGTAACATTTAGCTCAGCATTCATCTTTATCATTCCAATCATTATTTCATAAGCTTCCTCAACCTTTCCATTATCACACAAACCAAAAATTAATGGACCAGATGCCGAGAGAGCTGGCTTGATGCCCCTCTTGAATATTTCTTCCCATAGCTCTAAGGCAGCAGAGAAGTGTTTAGCAATGCAGAAACCATTGATTACTGTTGAGTAACTGACAATGTCCGGCTCTCTTCCTTTCTGAGACATTGAACGAAGAATTTCTACAGCTTCTTCCAACCGATTGTGCTTGCATAAGCAATCCAAATATATGTTATAGGCCCAGATGTCTGGAACTAAACGAATCCTATACATATCTTGCAAAAGTTTCTCAGCAAACAGAAGATTGTTCGCTAAACACAGACTAGAAATGAATCTTGAGTAGGTAAACGAGTTCAAAGTAAATCCATCCAATATCATCCTATTGTAGTATTTTTCGGCAGTATCAAAACAATTATTTAAAATTAATACACCAATAAATTTATTTATATCAATACTGAATATACGGCAGCCTGATTCAAACATAGCTTCAAATGTACGAATCGCTAAGTTAATCTGGCCAGATCTAATGAATCCTGAAATAATAATTCGATAAACAGAGCGGTGCACTGTAATTTCATTGTTGCTTATTCCTCTCAAAACCTCTGACAAAATGCCAAAATTTTGATCTTCGAGCAACAACGAGACGAGGGTCTTAAATGTGAAGTGATCGTGCCTGAAATCAGGTTGGGATTCCGCCCACTGATAAAATTGATAGGCTGTATAAGAATTTGACAAGCTCTTCAACACTTGGTTAACGATATAGGTATTTAACTCAATGTTAAGCTTCTGTAATTCAATCTCCACCAACTCCGACCAATCATCTGTAGATTCCAGAACTCTTCGTATCCTGCAAGAAGACTTCATTAATGCATAGGTGGGCGACGGAAATATTGCAGAAAGTTTGACGCACGATTCTGATGAACACTGACGCGCTGGGTTTGTCGGGTAATGGAAGAGAGTTTTTGCCCTCCTAAGGGAGAAACCTGAGCTGCAAAGGCCTTTCTTCGGGAGGTGCCAATAGCACCAGATGGTCAAAAACATAAGATTTCTCTGAGGAGAGTTCGTCGAACAGCTTCTGATCCCGCAAAACCATGAAAAAAATCAGACCGGAAAGAATGGAGTGAAGGATCAAAGGAGATTTACACCGTCAAGAGGAAGTCTAGAGAAAATATCGCGCCTTTATATTTTTGTTTCTTAGTTTTGCAGTTGATGTGTTGAGGTTCTACCATCAATGAATATCTTGACGCTCGAGAGGTGGAATGGAGATTGCTTCGCAACCGGAGGAAAATAGAAGACCGAAGGAAGCAGGAAGCGGTGGCGTCGGCGCACACAGCGAACAGAGAAGAGCACCCTTGGCGCCGGGAATGGTTGTGCGGAATCGAAGGTAGCGGGAGGAGACGAGCACGGCGGCGAGACGCGAGAAAAAATTAGGGCAGATTTAATTGGTTTGGGTGGTCTTGATTTGTGACGTTTTCTTACGTCACAGCCCAAAAAAAAATTTGGACATTTTACCAATGGTCACCTGAGAATACGTAATTACTTTAAAAAAAAACATTCTAAAATTTATTTTTTTTAATCAAAAAACGTATATAAGATTAATTTATTCATCATATGCTCCTGCCACCGATAATTATTTTACATAATTCATTTTTCGAAATATTCAAATAATTTTTTTATAATTTTAATTTTAAAATAATATATTATGATTCGGATATAAGTATTCTCATTTTCTCACATTTTATATATCTCTTCCTGTCTTGTACTCGACTAATCATGAACTTTTTACTGTATTTTACTATGATTCTGAAAAGATTAAAAATTATCCTATAAATAAATAATAAATGATGATTATGGGATAAACATCAGGCCATGTTGGACTTAAAATCCCAGAATATTAGGTCCAACGTGTGTATGAAATCCAAAAATATTAGACCTTCTAATATTCAAATTTGATTTTTTTTCAAAATAATTATAAATAATTGAAATAAGGATATAATTAAAAAAGTTAAAATATAAAAAAATAAAAATAAAATAAAAATAAGGGAAGATATATAAATATAAAAAATAGGATTTATAGATTTGTATATATTAGAAATATATAAAATTAAAATTAAAATAAAATTTATATGTGGACCTAATATCCCAAGATATCAAATCCTTTGTTAGTTTTTTCATAATCTGAAGCTAGGTTTGATATTAGCTTCAGAAATAAAATTAAAACAAATAAAGGAAAATAATAAAATTAAAATATCAAGAAAATAGAGATTTAAATAAAGATATAATAAAAATAAAGAATAAAGTAAAATAAAAGTAAATAAAAGTAAATAAAAAATTATTATGAATAAATAATAAAACATAAAATGGATAGAATGATGAAGAAAATATATAAAGAGATAAATAGAATAAAGATATAAATATATTAAAAAATAAGAAAGAAATATTAAATATAAATAAATAAATAAAGTTTATAGATTAAAAATATAAGAAATAAATATAATAGAAATTAAAATAAAAAATAAATATGAAAAAAATTAAGATAGATAAGATATAAAGATAAGAAAAATGAAGACATAAAATTATGTTTAGTAAGGGATAATCAACCTTGTAATGTAATCAGGATTACATTATAAGATTTATTATTTTGTTTGGTATGATTTGAAAACTATAATATAATGTAATCTACATTACAAAAGCTAGTAAAAGTATTGTAATCTGGATTACAAGGCCAACAGCATGTAATCTGGATTACATTATAGACTCAATTATATTACAAACTGGATTGCATTACCCATAACCAAACATAACCAAAGATGAGAGATAAAAAAAGACAATTTAAATGTGTTAAAACCGCTACATTATGTATTATTCTATGCCAATGACATGACAAGTGTTCCGGAAGGAATCGACGTCAACGGTCAGTCACCAGGGTTCAGCCCACGCGGATGCTGACGCTAGAGGAAGAACTCTCACCCTACGAGATAAACACGAGTGTTAATGGAAATACGCCGGAGGTTGTCCGGCGGAGCCCACTCCGACGCTCAAGTCAGTGCCTCAATATAGAAGATAGAAGAAAACAAGGAGAAGATGCTTAAGATAGAGAGTGTGTAATCTCATTATCGGAGGGGTTGGAGTACCTTTTATACCTGAGGCGGCAGTCACACGTGTCTTCACGATCTTCGCGAACGTCCCCCTGATTGTTGTTTACGGGATCATCCTTGCAACGGTCCACACAGTCATTAAACCCGGACCGTTGTGGTAATTATGAGTCATAATTATCCCGTAATAATCAATGATGATTATCTGCAGATCCGAAGAAAGGGGGATCGTTACTTGAGGTCGACTGCTCCTTGGGTTCCGCTACCCCGAGGTGATTTCGGAGTCTCTTGGCCTGGGAGGTCCCGGGCGTTAACCTTCCCGAGGTGGTCTCGGGACCTGACCTCTCGAGGTGATCTCGGGCGTGCGTATTCCCGGGTCGGTCTCTAGGGTATGTCTGTTCATGGTGTTCTCAGGAACCCACCTTCCCAAGGGGACCTCGGGCTCCACGTAAAGAGAGTCATCCGGACTCGATAGATCTTGTCACATAGCTTCTTCAGTTCACGTGTCAGCCACGGGGTGCTCAACCCCATCAACAAGGAAGATCATTGTTAGTAGTTAGAACTAAGTTTTGATACCATAATTATCTTCCCCAAATTCAACCCTACCTAATGATATCGAATATTGAGAACTCTAAATATTCTAGGTCCATCAGTCGGTTTTAGTGAAAACTCACTGCTTAATAGAAAAAAAATCTAATTATAACATTTTCAAATATTATGAGTTTATGGTATTGCAAGGACATAAAATTGTATTATCCATTGTGTATTTATAGGCTTTCTAGATTTTTCAATAGTACGATACGTTTAAGCTTGTTTAAAGGTAAAATGAATTGTGCAATTCATGTTGGACCTGATATTTTCGGATTTCAGGCTCGCGTGACCCTGAAATTCCAGTATATCAGGTTCGCATTGGGTCTGATATTTTTGAATTTTAAATATAACATGGGTCTGAAATTCGAAAATATCATACCATCAGATATTAAAAAATGATTTTTTTTTCAAAAATAAATCCTTGGATGTTTTTTTTTGATAAGGGGGTGTTTGGTTTAGGGTAATAGGGACTAGGGAATGAGAATGGATGGTAAGCATTCCCATTGACACTGTTTGATAAGTGTCAATGGGAATGAAAATAAGGGAATCATTCTCTCATTTTCATTCCCTACTCCCCTCTCATCAATCAAATTCCTCAATCATTCCTTCCTTTTCATATATCCAAAATACTCCTTTTTTATTTTTTATTTTTCATTTTACTATTTCTTTTTATATTATCTCATTTTAGTTTCTCTCTCTACATTTTAAAATTTCTCTCTACATATTTATTTTTTTATCTCTCTACGTTTCCTATTATTTTCTCTCTCTACCTTTATGATATCATTTTCTCTTTATATATTTTCAATATTACTTTCTCTCCCTACCTCTCTTATTATAATTTATCTATCTTAATAATTCATTTTTTAAAATATTTTCTAGATCACTTTTTCTCTATATTTTCTATATCATTTTCTCTCTCTATATTTTCTATATCACTTTTTCTTTCTACCTTTCTCATCTCATTCTCTCTCTGTATATTTTGATAATCACTTTCTCTCTCTATCTATCTTATCATAATTTATTTATCATTATTTTTCATTTTTTCTATATATTTCATATATCACTTTCTCTCTCTACATTTTCTATATCACATTCTCTCTCTACATTTTCTATATCACTTTCTCTCTCTACCCTCTCATCTCACTTTCTCTCTATATATTTTTAATATCACTTTCTCTCTCTACCTCTCTTATTATAATTTATCTATCTTTATTTTTTTACTTTTTCTTTATATTTTCTATATTACTTTCTCTCTCTATATTTTCTATATCACTCTCTCTATCTCTCTCATCTCATTTTCTCTCTCTATATTTAATATTACTGTCTCTCTCTACCTCTCTTATCATAATTTATCTATATATTTTTTTACTTTTCTCTATATCTTCTATCAATTTCTCTCTCTACATTTTCTATATCATTTTTTCTATCTCTCTCATCTCATTTTTTCTCTCAATATTTTTTTAATGATTTCTCTCTCTATTTTTTATCACATCTATCTTATCTTATTTTCTCTCTCTACTTTTTATCTTTATTTTCTCTATTATTGTATTTTCTCTTTTTTTCTTCTAATTTTTTTTTACCTTACTTCTCATAATTTCTTTCTATATTTTTCTAATTTATCTCTCAAGTCATTTTATTTCACTTTCTCTATTTTGTAATAATTCTATTATTTTAGGTAACTTTGAAATTTTTATGGATTCCTATTACTAAAGTTAAATTGAACCAAACATCATCAATGACAATAATTTTCATTTCAAGATTTGAACCAAACACTATCAATGAAATCATTATTCTCATTTTCATTGACCTCTGAATGAATCCCATTACCATTCTGATTAACAAATTTGAACCAAATACCCCCTAAATATATTCCCACGTAGGCTTTTTATAAAAAGTTGTAAAATTTAGAATTTCATGCTGACTCCTTCCCGCTAATTAATTATAGTATTTATTTATTAAAATCTGAAAAATGGTTAGGCCGTTCGTGATCTGACTTGGCATGATTTGCCACGTGTCCACTGATCTGGATAAGATGCTATGATTATTTCACGTGACTTTGGCCGGGGCTATGCATACCGGATCCTCTGTACCGGGATCTCCCCTATACCAGTGTACCAATTCGCCGGTGATCGCCGGTGAGTCGTTCGATCGATGATCGGACACGACCAATAATTTTTGATCGTCGTTCTGAATAAGATGATATCCTCGGAGAACGGTAAACCCGTCGGGTATCGCCGCAATTGTGATGTTACCGTATTCACCGTCAAATCCGACGAGACGTCTGATGCGACGATTTCGACGGGTTCACCGTTCTCCGAGGATATCATCTTATTCGGAACGACGATCAAAAATTATTGGTGGTGTCCGATCGTCGATCGGACGACTCACCGGTGATCGCCGGCGAGTTGGTACACAGGTACAGGGGAGATCCTGGTACAGAGGATCCGGTCGGGGGCTACGGAGAGGCGCCAAGAATTCACGAACGAGACAGAAGGTATCTTCTGTCCCGAGTTTCTCTGCCTGTCCGGGACTCGTCGGCGATTGTCAGCGAGTCGTCCGATCGATGATCGGACACCATCAATAATTTTTTATTATCGTCCCGAATCAAACGATATTTTGGGATAACGATTCAATCTTCACATTACAATCTCGTTGGATTCGACGGTGAATATGACGAGATCACAATTACGGCGATCCCCGACGGGTTCACCATACCCCCAGGGTATAGTTTTGTTCAGGGCGGCGGCCGGAGGCTGCCGATGGTGTCCGATCGACGATCGGACGATTCGTCGGTCATCGCCGGCGAATGTGACAGAGAGACAGGGAGCCTCTTTGAGACAGAAGATTCGGTCTCAAGAATGTATCACTATGGTGACAATTGACTCGTCCCAATGCCCTTAAAATTATTGAGTCGGATACTCTAACGTAGAGAATGGATATATTAATTTTTACGGGATAAATTGATAGTGCGTGAGTATTGTCATTATAAAGTTTGAGGGTCAAAATCTGACAAAGTCAATATGTTCGTCTTTTTTTCATATTAGCTACGCTATCTGAATTAATAATTTTCATGATTTATATTTTTCATATTAATTTTAAGATCAATTAATAAAAATATTGAAAACCAACCAATCGACTTTTATCATTACGAAGAACGGATACACTAGTCACACTAGATAAAAACAGATATGCTGATGGGAGATGTATCACACTGCATAGGATGCAAGCGTAATAAAAAAAAAATGATGAATAGACAGAGATAAATTATTAAAATTTTAAAATTTTTATGATTTAAATTGTATCAAACTGAACAGAAGAGATTCCAACTTTTTACCTAACAACGTATTTAGTTTTGCATATTATTTAAGTTAAGAATAATATTGATTGGGAAAGTAAAAATGGGAGAGTGAAAACTATAATGAATTATGTGACATCTTGTATACATGATCTCCGACGAATTCACCATGCCCCCCAGGATATAATTTGATTCGAGATGGCGGCCGAAGGTCGTCGATGGTGTCCAAGCAATAATCGGACGTATGCATATAAAGTGCCACGTCATACCACGTCATTCACTATGATTTTCACTCTCTCTATTATTACTCGTAAGTTAAATTACATATATCTTAACATTCTCTTTCTCATACTACCCTCTTTTCTTGTTTATTATTCATCCAGCCGCCTTCATTGCTTTTCATCCAAAAAACACAAAAACTCCAAATCTTTTTACCACCAAAAAAAAAAAAAAAAGCGCATAATCTCCTCCTTCATCTCTGTAGAAGAGTTCGCTTCCAGAGACGAGTCGATGACTTAGCTCTCTCACATGTCAAATTTCATCTCGAAGCTTGTGATCATCGTGCGAGGTTAGGTCGTCGCCGCCGAGGCTGCTACCATGACCAAGAAGCTCCTTTGTAGCATCAGCGGAAAGACGGCGTTGATCGTTAGCATTATCTTTCTCATCCTCGTAACTCCCTTTATCATCGAGAAAAACCATGAGCAACCACTGAACAAGTTGGAAATGCAACAATCGACCTCCTTGATGTCCCCACCCCCAATGCCCCTCTACACCACTGCTACCCATCCAAGTGAGAAAAAGAATTAGATAGTTGGGGTCTAATCCCATGCTTAGATAGGTGGTAATAATAATTCATATTTAAGGTAATCACATTAAATTTGATGAATTAAAAATGCTTAAGTATTGCTATCTAATTGAATCTTAGATTCCATGATGATTGTGGAGGATTAGCCTATTTTAATTATTTTTTGATCATTCATGAGAATAGAAAAAAGTATTTAAGAAATCAAGATAGATGGATTTCTATAAATTTAGAATTTACAAAGTCTCCATATTTGGCTAAGAAGTGCAAATTTTTTCATATCATCTAATAAATACGAGGAGCGCCCTATTTTTTTTTTTTTGAGAAAACATGATTTTTCTAAAAAAATATTATTTGGTTTGTAATTTTCATATTTATTTTCTAGAAAATAAGATATCATTTTCTAATGAGAAAATAGATAATGTCTAAAAATTATTTTCTCAAAAATAGAAAAATATGATTTTTAAAAAATAAAAATATAAATATAAGAAACCAAATACTCTCTAAGTTTTTCAATATTTTCAAATATCTTTGATGATTTCTTATAGTAAGATAGTTCAAATAATCCTCCGTGATATGTCTCTTACTTTAAATCCTTTCATTATCCTTATTATTTTACAAGAATAGATAAATATTTTGTAAATAACAATTAAAGAAGATCTTATTAATTAAAAATGAAAAAGAAAATTTAATGCTATTATAATTATAAGAAAAAATCATTTAGTATTATTATTAGGAAAATGATATGCTCAGTGAAAAATCTCAAGAAAAAACTCAGTGAATGATGTGACATTTTATATACAACGATCCCGACAGGTTCACCGTGCCCTCCAGGATATAGTTTGATTCGGGGTGACGGTCGGAGGCCGCCGATGGTATCTGAGTGATAATCGGACGTGAACATGCAAAGTGTCAGTCATTCACTAAGCGTTTCATTGAGTTTTTTTCACTGAATATATCAAAATTCTTATTATTATTCAAATTAAATCTCGTAAAGATGATGACATTTCATAATATAATTTATTCCACTAGTGTGACTGTTCCGGAAGGAATCGACGTCAACAACCAGTCACCAGGGTTCAGCCCACGTAGATGTTGACGATAGGGGAGGAACTCCGTGCCCGGAGGTTGTCCAGCGGAGCCTACTCCGACGCTCAAGTTAGTGCCTTGATGGAGAAGAGTAGAAGGTAGAAAAATACATGAGTAGTAGAGAATGCATAACCCTTTTGATAGATCGAATGGCTTGCTAGAAGGGGGTGAATAACACTTTATCGTTTTCTCTACAAGATTGTTAGCGTAGCGGAAATACAAATAAAAATAAACTATAGTAGAGAACAATGCTAACAAACCAGGTTTACTTGGTATCCACCCCGGACGAGTGACTAATCCAAGAATCCGTCGGTGGATCAATCCCCGGATAACCTTCGACTAGCTCTCGTCGCTCCTTGTGGGTGGAGAAACCTCACCACAATCACTTTGACAAGATCTGAGCACAAAAGACTACTAACTCACTTTACCCAAGCGAGTTTCGTCAAAAGTCTCAGCCACCATGAAGTCCTCTTTAAATAGGACTCGGGCTGAAACCCTCGCCACCAGTCGACTGCTCCCAAGGCAGTCGACTGGGGCCACTGAAATTCGACCGTTGCACCCCAACGTTCGAATTCTCAGCCAACTCACCAGTCGCCTACCAGTCGACTGCTCCCAGAGCAGTCGACTGGTCCCTGGCCAGAACCCTTTCTGTGAGTTTTACCAGTCGACTGCCCCAATGGTAGTCGACTGCCCTACTCACAAACCTAGGGTTTTCCTTCCCGAGTACACTTCTCTCAGCACTCGATCCTAGGACTTTCCCGAGTACAATCACACAACACACATACCCCTCACGACTCGACTGACTCCTCCTCTGTAGCCTCGACTATTGTCTTCGCGCCCTCTTCATCTTCGGCTCCTGTCCCTCGGATGCACACAAACCTCCAGCTTGCCTCCATGCCATCCTTCACGCATGCCTCGAAGTCCACGCCTATCAACTCATCGTCCCTGCTCTCCAAGGTCCCTCGGATGTGTACACAAACCTCCAGCTTACCTCCATGCCACCCTTCACCGTACTGAGGCCGTCCAGTCAAGTCCATATGTGTAACCTATATATCCTGCACACTCAACATACACATATGAGAACACAAGGGAAACCTAACTTAAACCCTTTGCCCAAACATCAAAACACTTGGTCACTCCGGACCACAAATTGCCTCAACAATCTCCCCCTTTTTAATGTTTGGCAATACGTTTAAGTTAGGGAAAGCAAGACAGTAGTCAATAGCAACAACAATGCTAAATGAATGCATATGCAATGCAAAACTGGATCCTATCCCAAGGCATCTCACACCTAACCCTCCAAGTTAGGATTTTTCACACCTAACCCTCCAAGTTAGGACTTTTTCACACCTAGCCCTCCAAGCTAGGACTTTCTACACACCTAACTCTCCAAGTTAGGACTTTCTCACCAAAATGGGCTTTTTAAAGCTTCTCCCAAGCTCCCCTACATTGGACTTACAAAGGCTTTTTAAGAATCTCTCTAAGGTTCCCCTTACGCCAAGAATGGAGCAACCATGCTCCTCCTTAATCTCAACTCCCCCTAGACCTAGGGTTTCTTGCAAAAGTAAGTTTGGTTTCCCAACTTAAACCCAATCTTCTCCCCCTTTGCCTAACATCAAAAAGAACCCAATAATATCCCAATTATTGGTTCTTTGAATTCCTAATGATCATAAACAATGTGTACGAGCCTCCCATACACTTGCTTTCCATTATTTGAACCTAAGTCAGCTGTTGGATACCCACACCAGCCCTGACCAGTCGACTGCCCCTGTTGGCAGTCGACTGATACTCTGAAATTCAGTTTTTCAGGCCACATTCAGAAATGCGTCAGAAATTCCATAATTCTCCAAAAATTCCCAAATTTCGTGAAGAACTTTGTGGTACCCATACCTACTTGGGAAAAATATATTCCACAATGTATCTATCACCATTCCCAAGTTTGACACAAAACTCAAAAATTTTCTTATTAAAATTAAGGCAAACAAGGAGGCAACCTCCCCCTTAACCTATGTCTTCTCCCAATTTTTATTTTACTTTGGTGAAGTTCTACCCAACTTAACACCCTAACACCAAGTTAGGTTCTACCCAACCTAACTTCCAAGTTCTTCCCCTTTTGCTATCATTAAAGGATTGCTCCTAAGTAACCTTATCCCTAGTGCCAAAAAAGAACTCAACAACTCTTAGAAAACTCTATGGGTGCGTTTGGTTGAGGGTTATCCTTGATAACCTTAGTTATACATCCAAGGTTATCAACAAAAACCTTGTTTGGTTTTGGTAATCAGCGATTCCCAAGTAATGATCGATGCCCGACACGTCAGCAAAAGGGGCATGCAACCAGGAATCGGAAAACCTCAGGGAAGTAAGGTTTTTCTTGATTCCCAGGTTATGGAACTTATCTTTCCAAAATTATCCTCCAATATTTACACTTAAGACAAAAATAACCATTACAATTTATTAATTTTCAAAAACATTATTCTCGATCGACGACCGACAACGGCGCCCGGCGACCACCGCCGGCGGCCGGCGACCACCGCCGGCGGCCGGCGACCACCGCCGGCGGCCGGCGACCACCGCCGGCGGCCGGCGACCACGACCACCGCCGGCGGCCGGCGACGACGACCACCGCCGGCGGCCGGCGACGACGACCACCGCCGGCGACCACCGACGGCGACGATCGCCGGCGACCACCGCCGGCCACGATCGCCGCCGACCACCGTCGGCGACAATCGCCGGCGAGGATTGTCGGCGACCACCGCCGACCTGACGCCGATCGTCGACGACCACCGCCGACCTGACGCCGATCGCCGGTGGCCGGCGCCGATCGTTGCGGCCGTCGACCACCGCGGCATCGCCGGCCGTCGGTCGGCGACCACCGCCGCTCGCCGGCGGCATCGCCGGCCGTCGGTCGGTGACCACCGTCGATCGCCGACGGCGTCGCCGGCCGCCGGTCGGCGACCACCGCCGATCACCGACGGCGTCGCCGGTCGGCCATCGGTGTTGGACACCGATTGCCTACGTGGACACCGATGATCGACGTCGACACCCTTAAGTCTAAACAAATAAAATTATCTAAATAAATTCTAAAGGGTAATATGGTAAAATATTATATTAAGTTATAGACTATTACCTCCAAACAAATAAGATTTTATTTGATTACCTAAATTGAACCAAACAACTTCAGGTTATGTTTCATTCCCCATAACCTTGGTTATGTGATTACTTGGTAATGACATAACCGAGGTTATATATGATAACTTGAACCAAATGCACCTTTAGGTTTGCAAGCACATTTGTTAGGATATACCCTATCTTAGAAAAATATGATTTGATTAAAATTATCAAATGTGCTTGACTTTGGTACAATCCTCTAATTTCCTTAAAGATGGACACTTGGTATCAATTTTCAAATCCATCTAGAATTCCATGTGTTTGCTAAGGCTTATCATTATAATTTGACACATGGAATTGTCTTTAACTCTCCCCCTCCTTGTTTCTCAATCCTAGATACCTATGGACTTATCAATTTTTTTTAATCAAGCATTTATCATTTACTATCATCCATTGAATTTAAAGTCCTTAAATTCCATGATATCCACATAGCCTCATTTTATACTATCACTATTAAATCATGAGGCAAGACTTTATTTAAAGAGTATAATCCAGGATTTAACTTTAGGGCCATATCTTATCATCCAAAATACCTTTTCTCTCTAACCCTACTGGATCAGTCTGTTAGTGAGAGCCCTAGAGCCAATCATGTGATGGTTGTTGTATGGACTCATTGTATCATATTTCATATATATATAAAGGCATTTGATTATGGTTATTATACTTACTTGTATTGGTGCCAAATAACTAAGTGTAATAACGTCCTTGGTAGTAGGTTCATATCTATATCAATCGGATGGTTGAATCGATAGTGAGATGATATAGAGAACACTACTCTTAATTATTCATAGTCAAGTATTAACATTCAGGGACAATGTTAATGCATAGAGACTAGCATGTAGGTCAACACGATGACTTGATCTCACAAGTCATGGATATGAGATATCAAGTTGACACATGAGTTTGCATTGGAGAATGTATACTGAATGACCCACCATGAGAAAGTATCATGGATCGTTATATGAGTGTCATATACTTTCTCATGTGACTATTAGAATGACTATTAGTCCTTAGACCTGAAGTCACCATAGTTCCCTACATAAGGAGTTATGTACTTTGGTTTCGTCAAACGTCACCCGTAACTGGGTGGACTATAAAGGCAATTACTGGGTATGTAACAAATTATGCGGAGGGATGTGAGTGATGTAGATGGGATCTATCCCTCCTATATGACGGGAGAGATATCATAGTCTTGATAGAGTGAGATCACTAAGTGCATGGCCATGCCCAAATAAGGCAATATGAGATATTGAGCTTATTTGATTATAGTGAGTCTACTTGGAGTTCAATACACATAGATTGATTGGAGGATGACACGGTCTATGATTCATAGAAGATCAATCTAGATATCGACGATAGAAGGACATTGTCACATATTATGAAAGTCATAATTAGTAGTCACATTGGCGATGTTGGATCTCAACATTCTTGTAACTTGGGTAGCAATGATGTGTTGCTAGATACCGCTCATTGCTTATGTTTCTAAGAGGTTAGAAGCATTGCCAACGTTACAAGAACCTATAGGGTCACACACAAAGAACAAATAGATGGAGAAAAAATGAAGTCAAGTTTGACTTGGCTAAATATGGAAAGTCCATAAAAGGCAAGTTTGACTTGACCCAAATCCAAATCAAGTTTGACTTGACTTGGTTCCACTTCAAGTTAGACTTGACATGGGAGAAGAAATGGAGTCAAGTTTGACTTGACTAAATATGAAAAGTCCATAAAAGGCAAGTTTGACTTGACCCAAATCCACCTCAAGTTAGACTTGACTTAATGCCACATCATGGTGATGAATTGGCATGGAACCAACCATTGATGATGCTCCACATCATCAAGAGCATTAAGTGTGGATGCCACCTCATCAAGGAAGATTAATGGTCAAGTTTGACTTGACCAAAAGTCCACCTCACCTTGACTTGACCAAGTGATGACTTGCTTGGTATTTGACCAATGATGATGCTCCACATCATCTCCAAAGGTTGTAACCCCCCATTTGAATTTGAATTCAAATTGAAAGGGGGTTTATGGCCGGCCACTTAATGGCCATTAATAGCCATTATGTGGCCGACCATAATGAGAGAATAAAACCAAGTTTTGGTTCTATTTTTCTAAATGTGTGTCTTCTCTTCTTCCTCCTCCAAGTGTTGGTGCTCTTCTTCTTCTTCTCCTCTTGGCCGAACCCTTGAAAGGTGCTAGCACACCTAAAGGGTTTCCTCCATCCACTTTGTTCGCGTGGATACTTCTAGAGGGACGACACTTGACGTCCTAGAGATCCGACATCCAAAAGGAGCGAGCGGGATTAAGCGGGGCACGCACCAAAGGTAAAATAATTTATCCCTCTTTAGATCTAGGAGTAGATCGAGTTTTGAGCATGAAATGAATACGTGATTTTTGTTTCGGAATTTTTCTTCGCACGAGATCCATGGCTTTGGGTTCTCGGGGTTTCCGCGACGCGAAAAGCCGGTTTTCGCGGCCCGAAAAACCCAACACAGTCGACTGTCCAAATGGCAGTCGACTGCGAAAACTTACAGAGAGCTTCTGGGCTTGAGACCAGTAGACTGCCCCTGGGGCAGTCGACTAATACCAGATTTTCAAGTTTTTCAGCCCAATTTTAGAAATCCCTAAATAATTCTACAAATCTCCGAAAAATCTGAAATTTTGTAGGGAGATTTGTGGATCCTATATCTACTTAGGAAAAATGTGTTTTCAAACAAATGTACTCCGGATCCCAAGATTGGCACGAAACTCAACTTTATCAAAAATGTGTCATTTAAACTCATCCCAAAAGTTCTGATTTCGACTTCTCCTTAATGTATCCTCTTATCCTTGATCATAAGTCATTTTTATCATTGAATTATATGGTATTCACACATTTAACCTCAATTTTCTCGAATATAACCTTATTTTCATCATTCTCTCCCTAAAACTCCATCTAATGTGCCAAAATCCAGGATTAAGACTTAGCCAACTCTTCCAACCCTTTTTGGCACATTTCACCTAATTTCCTAGTCTACCTAGGCTGTCCTAGGGAAACCATCTATTGAGATCCATTTACCATGGACCCCAAAGGCTCCTAGAGCTCCCCCTTGAGCTCTTAGCCTTAGCCACCTCCCTAGGTGACTCAACCCACACTAGACCACACCGATGTGCCCCCGGTGTTTCTTGGCCTACAAAATGGACCTTCTTAACCCTAGACACCTTGTCTTTGGTTAAATCACTCTTTTTCCCTTTGGATGACACCCCCTTGCCATCCTTGGACTTCTCCTTCTTGATAGATCGACTGGCGTGCTAGAGGGGGGGTGAATAACACTTTTTGTTCACTTCTCTACAAGGTTGTTAGCGCAGCGAAAACAATAATATGCAAAAGACAAAAAGAACAATGCTAACAACAAAACTTTACTTGATATCCACCCAAATGAGTGACTAATCCAAGGATCCACGCACGTACACCACTTCCACTATGAAAAACTCCTTCAGGTGGAGAAACCTTTACAGTGGTGTTGTCTTCCTCTTTACAGAATGTAGTGAATGAAGAGAGAGGAAGTTGAGAAAGCTTTTCAGACGAGCAGCACTTCGTTATAGTATAGAACCGTACCGCTCACGTGCAAAAATGTCCTCCTTTTATAGGAGAACAGGACAAATTCACAGTTTGTCCAGCCCCGCACCAATCGACTGCCCCTGGGGCAGTCGACTGGCCTAGCATTAATTGCTAGCCAACGGCTAGTTTTCAGGGTATACCAGTCGACTGCCTTTGTGCCAGTCGACTGGTAGAAGGCTGAAAACCTTCTGTGAGTTTTGGCAGTCGACTACCCTCTGGCCAGTCGACTGCCCACTCACTCCCAGCCAATCTTCACATACTCCTTCACGTGTGCCTTCAGGTTCACTCCTTGGCTCACCCCTTGAAGTCATCTTCCTCTGGCTCTCGTCTCTCGGATGCGCACACAAGCCTCCCTTGGCTTGCCTCCATGCCACCCTTCACGTGTGCCCTTGAAGTCCACTTCCTGGCTTGCCCTTGGAGTCCTCCTCCCTCGGCTCTCGTCCTTCGGATATGTTCACCATGTGTGATTCTTCAAGTCTTGCAAACTCAATCACACACATCAAATACAACATAACACTCTAACCTTAAACATATTCACACACACACATCAAAACCATGATCTTCCAATCATTTTAGGGCCGATTGCCTCAACAATCTCCCCCTTTTTGATGTGTAGCAATATGTTTAAGTTTAGAGATAAATAATAGCCAACAATAACAATAACAATAGATAGCAATTGAAAAAAAATAAGACATAGCAAAGCTAAGAGGTAACCTCCTCCTTAATCCATGTCTTTTCCTATTTTTCAATTCTACTCATAATCCAAGTTAAGTTTCCACTTAACACTAAACAATATTAAAAATGTAAGACATATCAAAACCTAAGAGGTAACCTCCCCCTTAATCCATGTCTTCTCCTATTTTTAATCATCCAAGGTCTAAGTTAGACAAAATACCTTAAACCATCCATTTTAAGTCAAAATTCTAACTTAAACCACCCATTCTCCTCCTTTGACACCATCAAAATGATTGCCTCAAGCAACCCAACCCTGGGGCATCAAATGAGAGAAAGTTGGATTTCTGAAAAAGTTTACAGAATCTGAAAACAAGCGTGCCAGTCGACTGCCCATGGGCAGTCGACTGATACTCTGTTAGTGACAAATTCCAGGTTCTGTGCCGAAATTCAGAAACCTCTAGAAAAATTCAAAAAATTCCAAAAATTCTAAAAACTTGCAGACATGTTTGAAATGATATACTCTATCAAAGAAAAATATTAATCCATATAAAATTTCAAACATGCATGACTTTTGATAAAAATCCAAAATCCTTGAAAACCACTAAATTTTGTATCAAAATTACAATCTAATTTTGCAATTAAATAGCTTTTAAAAGCATGACAAAGCATATAAAACATAAAATGGTTTTTAAGGGTTTAAAATGTCCAACTATGATCTTTGGGCAAAATGTCCATTGATTAAACACTTGCCTTCCCTATAGTTGGTCTAGTTTTCATATTTTGATACTTTTAATGATTCAACAATGTGCCACAAGTATAAGTGAACCAAATGTATCACCCTAGTGAATCAAGCACACTTTTTCAAATCTAATATCCCAAAGTTCATCCTATACTTCTACAAAACTCATTCCAAGGCTTCTTCTTAAGGATGTAAACTCTGATTCGGGAAGAGGCTTGGTAAAAATGTCGGCTAGGTTTGACTTTGATTCAACATAGTGTAGTTCTATGTCTCCCCTTGCCACATGGTCTCTAATGAAGTGATGTTTCACTTCAATGTGTTTTATCCTAGAATGGTGAACCGGATTTTTGGTCAAATTGATTGTACTTACATTATCACACAAGACTTTGACCTTGGTATAATGTAGCTCATAATCTTCTAAAGTGTGCATGATCCAAAGGAGTTGGGAAATACACCCACCCATTGCCACATATTCCACCTCCGTTGTTGATAGGGCAACGCATGGTTGTTTCCTACTACTCCAACTAACTAAGGAAGAACCAAGAAATTGACACCCTCCACTAGTGCTCTTCCTATCTAGCTTACAACCAGTCCGAGTCGGTGTATCCAATAAGATCAACGCTAGGAGTTCTAGGATACCAAAGTCCGACATTGAGAGTACCTTTGACATACCTTAGGATCCTCTTGACTACAACTAAATGGGACTCTTTAGCACAAGATTGGTATCTTGCACACATACCTACCGCAAAAAGTATATCGGGTCTACTAGCGGTTAGGTATAGTAAGCTACCAATCATGCTCCTATATTGTTTAGAGTCTACCATTTTCCTTTCAAGGTCACTATCCATTTTCACATTGGTTCCTATGAGGGTAGATGCTACTTTAGCATTTTCTAAGCTAAATTTCTTTAACATTTCCTTAGCATATTTAGTTTGAAAAACATGTGTCCCTTTATTAGTTTGCTTGACTTGAAGTCCTAAAAAGAAGGTTAGCTCTCCTACAAGACTCATCTCAAATTCATCTTCTATACATTTGATGAATTCTTTAGGAAGTCATTGTTTGTCGACCCGAAAATGATATCATCGACATACACTTGGGCAACAAATATGTCATTATCATTAGATTTTAGGAACAAAGTAGAGTCAATTGCTCCTCTCCTAAATCCCTTAGACACTAGAAATGAAGAAAGCCTTTCATACCAAGCCCGGGGAGCTTGTTTCAATCCATATAAGACTTTTCTCAATTTGTAAACGTGTCTTGGATAATTAGGGTCCTCAAACCTGGGGGGTTGTTCTACATAGACCTCTTCCTTAATGATCCCATTAAGGAATGCCGACTTCACATCCATTTGGTGAAGTGTGAAACCCATGTGAGCGGCATAGACTAGTAGAATTCTAATAGATTCTAATCTAGCTACGGGGGTATAAGTCTCATCATAGTCTAATCCCTCCACTTGGTTAAACCCCCTAGCTACCAATCTAGTCTTGTTCCTAGTGATTTTGCCTTGGTCATCTAGTTTGTTCCTAAAGACCCATCTTGTGGTTACAATGGTGCAATCATTGGGCCTAGGAACCAACTCCCAAACCTCACTTCTCTCAAATTGATTTAGCTCTTCTTGCATGGCTAAGACCCAATCTACATCTCCCAATGCTTCATCAATAGACTTGGGTTCTAATTGAGAGATTAAGGCTATTTGACTAGTTTGGTCCTTAAAATAGGGCCTAGTCCTTACTCCTTGAGTTACATCACCCACTATTTGGTCAATAGGGTGATCTTGGTGATGTCTCAAGGGCCTAGAGGTTGTGGGTTCATTGACTACTTCTTCCTCGTCCTCTAGGGTACTTCTTACTCCCCCTAGATCGTTGCCCTCCAAATGTAGGTTTTGAATTCTTTGGGCAAGGGGTTGGACCTCTTCTATGTCCTTATCAATTGAAGCTTTTCTAGGATAGGTATTCGTTGATTCATCAAATTTAACATTTGAGGACTCCTCAATTACTTTTGTCCTCTTGTTGTAAACTCTATAACCCCTACTATTTGATGAGTACCCAACTAGAATTCCTTCATCGGCTTTTGACTCAAACTTCCTTAGGTCATCTTTGGTATTTAAAATATAGACTTTACATCCAAAGACCCTAAAGTAGTGGACTTGTGGTACTCTCCCATTCCATAATTCAAAGGGTGTTTTTCCTAGGAACCTATGTACCAACACCCGATTTTGAATATAGCAAGCGGTGTTAACCGCTTCGGCCCAAAAATAGCTAGGAAGGGAATATGCATTAAGCATAGTCCTAGCAGCTTCTTGTAGGGCTCGGTTTCTCCTCTCAACTACCCCATTTTGTTGAGGAGTCCTTGGGCATGAGAATTCATGTTTGTATCCATTTTCTACACAAAATTGTGTGAAACTTGAATTTTGGAACTCCCCACCGTGGTCACTCCTAATTCGGTTAATTTTGAGGTGTTTTTCGTTCTCTACCCTTTTACTAAATCCTATAAAGATTTCTAGGGTATCGTCCTTATGTTTCATAAAGAAAACTCATGTAAACCTAGAAAAATCATCTACTATAACTAAACAATATTTACTCCCTACAAGTGAGGGAGTACTATGACAATCAAATAAATCAATATGTAAGAGCTCTAATGGTAAAGTAGTAGTGGTTAGGGTTTTACCTTTGTGTGATGATTTTGATTGCTTACCCTCTTGGCATGCATCACACTATTTGGTCTTCTCATACTTGATCATAGGTAGCCCCTTCACCAATTCTTCCTTGGCCACTCTTGCAATGCTTCTCATGTTGACATGTCCAAGCCTCCGGTGCCACAACCACCCTTCTTCTTCTTTAGACATGAAACACAACCAAATTGTTAGTAGCATAGGCAAGATTAAGATAATACAAGTTGACCTCTCTATACCCTTCTAATATGATATTATTGGATTCATTTTGTCTTATTATGCACTTCCTAGCATGAAATTCAACCCTAAAACCCGCATACATAACTAACTCACACTAAGTAAGTTAAACTTCATATCTTTAATTAAGAGTACTTTATGTATGGAAATTGTGGGAGATACCTCAATGGTGCCCCTACCAATAATTCTTAGTTTTTCACTATTTCCAAAAGAGACCGTCCCTTCTCTTAAGTAGCTAATAGTAGTGAACTTGCTCACATCTCCGGTCATATGTCTTGAGCATCGACTATCTACTATCCACATAGTTGAGGCCTCCTTCACCTTTACTTATACAACATGAAAAACATACTCTTTTGGTACCCAAATTTTTGATCCATAAGCATCATTTAAAAATTTTTTAGGTACCCATGCCCTCTTGGTGTTTCCCTTAGCCCCTTGTCTCCTAGATGCACCAATCCTACCCGTGAGTGAGACAAAGGCCACTTCCTTTGTCTTTGGCCTATATCCTAATCCGGCCTTGTTAACTATTAATTATCATATCTAGGTTGCTAGAGCCTACTTGGAATTTCCTAAGTGCCTTTGTGAGGTCATCTACCTTTTTCTTAAGTTTCCTATTTTCAATTTCAAAACATGAAGCATGTGATGTAAGAGAACTAGCATGTAAGTCTTCCTTAAATTTTGTAGATTCTACTCTAAGCATGGCAATCTCATCTTTTAGATCCTTAATCTTACTTCTAGCTTTAGCTAAATCCATGTTAGTGCTATAAATAATCTTAACTAAAGTAGAGGAGGGTAAGTGGTATACCTCACTTACCGAAGTTGCTGACTCGGATGATGATGATGAGGAGTCGTTTTCATCACTGCTTGAGCTTCTTTCATCATCTGATGAGTCTGAGTGGTCCAATGCCATGAGAGCAAAGTGTGAAACTTGCTCTTCTTCCTCCTCCGAGGATGATGGATCATCCCAGGTTGCCTTGAGGTTGGTGGCACCCTTCTCCTTTCCCTTCGACTTCTTCTTGTCACCTTTCTTCTTCTCCTCCTTTTTGTCATCTCTTCTCTTCAGTTGAGGGCACTCGTTCTTCATGTGTCCCTCTTGGTGGCAGTTGTAGCATATGATGTCCTTGGCCTTACCCTTGCCTTTGGACCATTTCCTAGCAAAAGATTTGTTAGAAAAACTTTTGAACGCCTTACGCATCTTTCTTACCATGAATGCCTCTTGGTCGCTATCCATGGAGGCACTGGATTCCTCTGAGTCGGATGAGGAGTAGACCACCTTCTTCTTCTCCTTCCTCTTCTTCTTCTCCTTTTCTGCAATAAAGGCAATACCCTTCTCTTTGGCCGAGATGTTAGCTTGCTCGTGCAGTTCAAATTCGCAAAATAGATCATCTAATTTAACTATGGACAAATCCCTTGATACTTTGTAGGCATCAACCATGGATGCCCACAAGGTAGTTCTTGGGAAGGCTTGTAGGACATACCTGATGATATCTCAGTTCTCGATCTTTTCTCCAATCATATGGAGCTCGTTGATGACCTCCTTCACCCTTCCATGTAGCTGACTGACAGTCTCGTTGCTCTTCATGGACAGGGATTGGAGTTGGGCCACGATCAAGTCCTTCTTTGCTCTTCTGGACTCGTTTGACCCTTCGTTCAGTTCCACCAATTTGTCCCACAATTCCTTGGCGCTCTTGAACGACCCTACCTTGTTGAGTTGCTCCTTTGAGAGCCCGCACTGCAGTGTGGTGGTGGCCTTGGCATTTGATTGCACCCTCTTCATGACCTCTTTCGACCAGGATCTCATGGGTGTCGATTCCCCTCTTTCATCGATGGGTGCATCGAATCCATCTGTAATACTGATTCAATTTTCAATATCGTTCATAAGATAATATTGCATCCTACCTTTCTAGTACGCAAAATCGTTCCCGTCGAAGAAGGGTGGTCGTGCAGTGTTGTATCCCTCTTGAAACGCCATTTAAACTTTGCTCCGGTTGACGGCGAGTTCTTCCGAAACGAACCTCGCTCTGATACCAACTGATAGATCGACTGGCGTGCTAGAGGGGGGGGTGGTGAATAGCACTTTTTGTTCACCTCTCTACAAGGTTGTTAGCGCAGCGAAAACAATAATATGCAAAAAACAAAAAGAACAATGCTAACAACAAAACTTTACTTGGTATCCACCCAAATGGGTGACTAATCCAAGGATCCACGCACGTGCACCACTTTCACTATGAAAAACTTCCTTCAGGTGGAGAAACCTTTACAGTGGTGTTGTCTTCCTCTTTACAGAATATAGTGAATAAAGAGAAAGGAAGTTGAGAAAGCTTTTCAGACGAGCAACACTTCGTTATAGTACAGAACCGTACCGCTCACGTGCAAAAGGTCCTCTTTTATAGGCGAACAAGACAAACTCGCATTTTGTCCAGCCCCGCACCAGTCGACTGCCCTCTGGCCAGTCGATTGGACTAGCATTAATTACTAGCCAACGGCTAGTTTTCGGGATATACCAGTCGACTGCCTCTAGGCCAGTCGACTGGTAGAAGGCTGAAACCTTCTGTGAGTTTTGGTAGTCGACTGTCCTCTGGCCAGTCGACTGCCCACTCACTCCCAGCCAATCTTCACATACTCCTTCACGTGTGCCTTCAGGTTCACTCCTTGTCTCATCCCTTGAAGTTATCTTCCTCTGGCTCTCGTCCCTCGGATGCGCACACAAGCCTCCCTTGGCTTGCCTCCATGCCACCCTTCACGTGTGCCCTTGAAGTCCACTTCCCGGCTTGCCCTTAGAGTCCTCCTCCCTCGGCTCTCGTCCCTCGGATATATTCACCATGTGTGATTCTCGAAGTCTTGCAAACTCAATCACACACATCAAATACAACATAACACTCTAACCTTAAACATATTCACACACACACATCAAAACCATGATCTTCCAATCATTTTAGGGCCGATTGCCTCAACACTTCTTGCCATGATCATATGCCTTCCCAGCATATTTCTTTTTGTTGGCCTTGTAAGTCTCAGACCGGTAGCCCAAACCCGATCTATCATAGTTGGGTTTTAAGCTATCCAACACCATGTCTAAGCCCTTAGATCCAACCGTGAATCTTTCTAGGGCCTTTTCTAGTGTATCAAGCCTCGCCCTTAAGGCTTGATTTTCCCTTTCTAGAGTTCTAATATTAGAACTCATATGTCCACCTTGGACATTCCTAGGCCTACCCTCCTTTCTAGGCACATTCCTCCCCTTTTTGGGATCAATGCCATGATCCTTAGGTCTAGAGGTCTTGGGCTCATGATGCATGCTTTTCCTAGGGTTATGATCTACCTTGTTAACCCTAGTCTTATCATTATATCTAAATCCAAAGTTGTGTACAAGTAAGCAGTTTTCATGGTTTCTAGCATGCATGGATGGGTAATTAACATGATTCTTAAAATGCAAGGAAGAACTTGAAATTGAATTACATTTTACCCTAGGGTTAGAAATTACCTCCCTTACCCTTGAAGTTCCCCCTTATTGTGATCTTTGCTTCCTCCTTTCTTCTTTCTCCCATCTCCTCAAGTGCTCTATTTTCTTTAACTCACATTTTCTAGGATACTTGGTGTGGTAGTGTCCCAGCTCACCACACGTGAAGCATCGAATCTTCCTCTTCTTCTGTTGGGATTCTCCATTTCTACACCTCATGTTAGAATTGAATTGAATTGAAATAGGTTTATATTTTACCTCCATTTTACCTTTCGGGCACTTGTCCTTGTAGTGTCCCTTTTCGTTGCAACCAAAGCATGTAATGTGCACTTTCGATTTAGCTTTGGTGGAGACGGGAGCTTTCTCTTGCTCTTGTATAGTTGAGGGTCTCTCTTCCCCCTCAACTCTTGATGTTGATACTTCCTCTTCCTCTCTTGATGAGGTGAATGACTCCTCACTTGAATTTTCAACCTCATTTGATGAGCTTGACACTTCTCCTTCATTTTGGTCTTCTTGGACCCTTGAGCTTATTTCTTCGAGTTCTTCTACTAGTCGAGCTTGTGTAGGGTTCTTGTGAAGTTCTTTTAGTTTGCTCCATAACTCATACGCACTTTTATATTCTCCTATACAATTTAACACATTTTTAGGCAAAATATCAATCAAAATATTGATTACCTTTTTGTTTGCCCTAGATTGCTCTTGTTGTTCATTTGTCCAATATCTAGGGCGAAGCCTCTTCCCGTGCTTATCTCTCGGAATTTCAAAGGGATCTTCAATGGTCATTCTACACTCCCAATCCATTCCTAGCCAATTTTCCATCCTTGCCTTCCAAAGGCCAAATTCTTTAGGATGATGGTGTGTTGATGTCTTGCCCCAACTTATCTTCCATGTTCTTCTTCCTCTAGCGTGTGCTCCCTCGGCGGTTAGTCCGATCAAGAGCGGTCCTTCGCTCTGATACCAACTGATATATCGAATGACTTGCTAGAGGGGGGGTGAATAGCACTTTATCATTTTCTCTACAAGATTGTTAGCGCAGCGGAAATACAAATAAAAATAAACTAATAGTAGAGAACAATGATAACAAACCAGGTTTACTTGGTATCCACCCCGGACGGGTGACTAATCTGAGAATCCGTCGGTGGATCAATCCCCGGATAACCTCCGGCTAGCTCTCGTTACTCCTTGTGGGTGGAGAAACCTCACCACAATCACTTTGACAAGATCTAAGCACAAAAGACTACTAACTCACTTTACCCAAGCGAGTTTCGTCAAGAGTCTCAGCCACCACGAAGTTCTCTTTAAATAGGACTCGGGCTGAAACCCTCGCCACCAGTCGACTGCTCCCAAGGCAGTCGACTGGTGCCACTGAAATTCGACCGTTGCACCCCAACGTTCGAATTCTCAGCCAACTCACCAGCCACCTACCAGTCGACTGCTCCCAGAGCAGTCGACTGGTCCTTGGGAGCAGTTGATTGGTCCCTGGCTAGAATCCTTTCTGTGAGTTTTACCAGTAGACTGCCCCAATGGCAGTTGACTGGCCTACTCACACACCTACGGTTTCCCTTCCCGAGTACACTTCTCTCAGCACTCGACCCTAGGACTTTCCCGAGTACAATCACACAGCACTCGTACCCTCACGACTCGACTGACTCCTCCTCCACAGCTTCGACTGTTGCCTTCGCGCCCTCTTCATCTTCGACTCCCGTCTCTCAGATGCACGCAAGCCTCCAGCTTGCCTCCATGCTATCCTTCACGCATGCCTCGAAGTCCACGCCCATCAGCTCATCGTCCCTGCTCTCCAAGGTCCCTCAGATGCTCACGCAAACCTCCAGCTTGCCTCCATGCCACCCTTCACCGTACTGAGGCCGTCCAGTCATGTCCATATGTGTAACCCGTACATCCTGCACACTCAACATACACATATGAGAACACAAGGGAAACCTAACTTAAACCCTTTGCCCAAACATCAAAACACTTGGTCACTCCGGACCACAGATTGCCTCAACACCTTTTACCAGAGGGGTTGGAATACCATTTATACCTGCAGCGGCTGCCTTGGTGCGTCCCATGATCTATGTCACGCCCCCCCTTCGTTGATTACAGGATAATCTTTAAAACGGTCCACACCATCATTAAGTGTGACCCGTTGCGATATTTAAGGGTCATGATGACTCCACGATAGTGGGGGTGCTTATCCACAGATCCGAGAAAAAAGGGGGGGGGTCGTTACTTGAGGTCGAATGCTGCTTGGGCTCCACTTCCCCGAGGTGATCTCGAGGTCTTCTGACCTGGGAGGTCGCGGGCACTCCGCTTCCCTAAGGCGGTCTCAAGACCCGACATCCCGGGGTGATCAGGGCGTGTTTATCGTAGGGGCCCTGGAGGCTCCTCTTCCCGAGAGGGTCCCAGGAGCTTTGAAAGGGAGTCGCTCGTGTTGGGATCTCCCGATGACATAACAACAAAACGCAGGGGAAACAAGATCCCTCGAGCGATCCATGCGAAAGAAAAACTCGTACAAAGCCGATCTACACTACTTCTAAAGTAGATATACCTTTGATGAGTGCCCTTTTGTTTATCCCGCACGTCTAAGATGCGCCGGATCTCTTGCACGTTCAAGCATCTGTGCCTCTATGCGTATCCACACGGACACGATATCTCAACTTCGGGAAGAACTACCTTAGTTGTGCTAGCAACTTGAGGTAGTTTGTCTAAACATCAAGAACCCTACAATAGGGTCTCGGCCAAGAGGAAGATGAGGAGGAAGAGAAGAAGGGAAAAGGACTCATCTACATCCAAAGTGTCAAGATCCTCTTTTATACTCATCCCATGAATATGAAGAGGTTTGTGTCTCTTTGGCTTCCCTCCATTAAAGTCAATAAAGAACACATCTTTCTATGTGACTCTTTAACTTCTCTTCATTCAATGAAGAGAGACTTTTCTTTTTTCCTTTTCATTAAACACTTTAATGAATTAATATCTCCCATAATTCTGACCAGGCCTCTCAACCTCCGACCAGGTTCTCGACCAAGTCTCCCGAGCAAGTCTCTTGAGCTCTCGACCAAGTCTCCCGAGTTCCCAACTCGAGCTCCCAATCAGATCTCCCGAAGTATCGTGTCCTTAGTGTGTGACCCAATAGGTTCTCGTAACGTTGGCAATGTGTCTAAACCGCTTTAGACACATAAGCAATGAGTGACATCTAGCAATGCATCATTGCTACCCAAGTGACAAGAAAGTCGAGATCGACTTAACTTCCGTGACTAAGATAATGTATGACCATGTCCTTCTATCCTTGATATCTAGATTGACCAATGATGCATAGACCGTGTCATCCTCAATCAATCTTGTGTTTCTTGATCCTCGAGTAGACTTACTCAAACAAATAAGCTCAATATCTCATATTAACTCATTCGAGCATGACCATGCGTTTTAGTAGTCGTACTCGATCAAGGGGCCCACATATATCACTCCCGTCATATGGGAGGGATAGATCCCATCTACATCACTCACATCCCTCTGTATAATTCATTACATACCCAGTGATCGCCTTTATAGTCCACCCTGTTACGGGTGACGTTTGACGATACCAAAGTACATAACTCCTCATGTAGGGAACCATAGTAACTTCAGGTCTAAGGACTATTCATACTAATAGTCACATGAGAAAGTTTATGACACTCATATGACAATCTATAAAACTTTCTCATGACGGATCAATTCAGTACATATTCTCTAATGTATACCCATGTGTCAACTTGATATCACATATTCATGACTTGTGAACTCAAGTCATTAATTGACCTACATGCTAGTTTCCATGCATTAATATTGTCCTTGAATATTAATGCTTGACTAGGAATGATTTAGTATAGTGTTTTCTACATCATCTCACTATTGATTCAACCAATCGATATGATGTAGATAAGAACCTACTACCCAAGGACATTATTATACTTAGTTATTTAGCACAAGTATAAAGTAAGTATAATAACCAAACATGTCTTTATTAACGATAGAATATGATACAAAATACCCCTAGTCAATCATCACATAATTGGCTCTAGGGCTCCTACTAACAGCTCGGCCTCGCCCCATCTTGTCATCCAGCTTCTTCAGCCCACGTGTCTTACCAAGGGTTATTCAACCCCATCACGAGTCCCTCCCTTCAAGTCTGATCGAAGGAAGCATTGCTGACTGATCAAACTAGTGTGGTGGTGAAGAAGCTGAGTCCTAGTGGGTCCTTGCACTCGTTACTGCTCCTTTGGTAGTTATACAGGGTCCTAGGATTATGGAAGTTGCCCCGGGTCCTGAGAAAATCCCTTTTTGGTTTTGTCCTTCCCAAAAGGTTTCTATGACTTTCGAGGTACCGCAATGATACTTGTCCATCCTTTATAAAGACGCATGGCGCTCTTTGATGGCGATAAGGTCCATTTACGAATACCCCATCGCCGCGTGCTTCAACGACTCTCTTCACGAACTCTTACTGTCGTGTGCCGCTGTATCTGGCTCATGTCAGACGACTGTTCTCTTGTGCTGCCCCGATGTGGCAGTTTCTTGCTTTCCACGTGCCTTGCCCTTATTAAATTCATGTAGGAGGCTTCCTCCGTATAAGAAGTGGGGATGAAGACGTTTAGCCGACTTCTGGCTTCGTGGCTGGGTGCACCTCGTCTTCCTCTTCTTCTCTAAGCACTCTTTTTAATGTAACTAATTTGTCTCCTTCTTGTCTTTTCCCTTAGGAACCATGGAAGGTTACCGGGTAGAGTGGTACGAGTTCGCCTTTTTGAGAGTGAGGCCGGAGGCTCTCCAGGCGGCCATTGAGGCCTACGACATCCCGGCCGAGATGACGGTGGTTATCCCTAAGGTAGACCAGATGCCAGTGGAGCCTCCCGTAGGCTTTTCTACCTTCTTCTTGAGGCAAGTAGAGTCAGGGCTCTGCCCCATTCCCCCTTTCTTCATGAATGTAGCCTCCTATTTCGATATCCCCTTTCACCAGATGGCTCTCAATGTCTTTGCTCAGATGAGGGGCGTATATTATTTTTAAGCTCTTTGACCTCCCCCTGACTCCTCATCTTTTTCATTCTTTCTTCGTTCCGATCCGCTCACGAGGGGTCTTTAACTTTTCGGTGTGTCCAGGCCATAGGTTCTTAGGAGGGTTCCCTTCCTCACACAAAGGGTGGAAGGAGAAGTTCTTCTTCATCCAACTGCCTGTGCTACCCTTCAGTCCTCTTCGTTGGACAAAGGCTCTACCGACTCCTCCCTCTCTAGGGGAGTTTCTCCAGAGTCCCGCCTACCAGTGCGCTAGGAACGTACTCTCTGGCATGGAGTTCAGTGGTCCTGGTCTGGCACAGAGTGGGGAGCTCATGTATCGGGCGAGCCTTAGCCCCAAAGTGATCCAGATCAGTCCCAGCCTCGGTTTGTTCGTCTTTTTCATCAATGCCTGTTAGTTCTAACTAATGTTTCCTTGTCTGGCTATTGCAGAGGATGTCATGTTCCCCAGGGTGATGCAGCGACTTATCAAGTGGGAGGAGGCCAACCAGGAGGCATTGACTCCTCCCCCTGCCGCTCCTGATGCACCCCCTGTGCCTACCGAGTCCTCGGAGGGGACAGTCGAATCGTCCCGTGGACCTGCTTCGCCCGGGAGGGCAGAGGCTACTGTCGCGCCTCCGTCCTTTGTGAACGAAGGGCCTTCCGGTCCGTCGGTTGACCCTCAGGTGGGATCTTCCTTCAGAGGGTGACTCTCCCCCCGCTGCTGTTCATCCAGAGGGGGTCAGTGAGGGGTCCTCACCCCCTACTACCCCCTCAATCGCACAATTCGCTGGTCAGTAGAAGAGGCAGATTACGGAAGTCTCGAGCCCCAGATGGAAAAGGTTGCACTCCGGTGGCCTCAGCCCCTTCCCTCTACCCCTGAAGAGGTTGTTTTTACTTCCGAGGGTGGGGAATCCATTCCCCTATATTTCCCTGTTTCGCCAGCCGCTGTTTTGGAGGTAGGCGTCCCGGCCTCCGGCTCTCCTTCAATCGACCCTGACGAGGCTCCGAAAGGTAAGGAGGTATTACGCACCCAATACAGGATGACACTCGACCGCATTCAAAAGAGGTTGGATGCAGCATTGGAGGCTTCCATGCACTCTTCCCCCCAGTGTAGTTGAAGGAGGTTCCTGCTGAGGGCCCCTTGTCCGAGGGGACTTCCAGCTCTGAGGAGGGTCATTCCGACCCCTCTACACTGCCCCCTGGAACTCCTGTTGTCCAGCTACTTCCTCCGCGCAGGGGCTTGTCGCCTTCTAAGAGTCAGGCTGACACCTCAAGGTCCCAAGGAGGAGTAGTCGTACAAGTCTCTGTGGGACCTCTAACCACTCTCCGCGAGACCCTTCTGAAGGTGTATGTTACTGTTACATAGGATCTTTTCTTGTATGTTATATAATTCCTTGGTGCAATGACAGATGACTGAAGACTGCCTGACAGCCTGCCTTGGCTTGTATGCCTGGCCCCTGATGAACCCAAAATGACTGTCACGAAAGTGGGTCTCAAATTTAGATATTTATAAATGTGCTGGAAACCCTTTTTGCAATCAAAGAAGAAAAGCGTAGTAAAGGGGCCACAAGTCGTATTTTTCCAAGGACTAGTTCAAATTGTGTGATTCATGCTTGCATTTATGTGTCGTCAACGTTTTTGGGTTTCAAATAAGATGTGGGTTTTGTTTGCAAATGAAAATGACAATGCAATGAAAAGGAAATGAAAGCACAAGAAAATGTAGGAAATTCGACTAAGTGAGCTAAACAAAGTGTAAGGCAACTAATTACATCAAGCAATTGGAAACCTAAGCAATCAAGGGCCTTAGCTATCTTTTGGGAAAACAATGCTAATTTTAATTGCAAATCAAATATTAAGCAAAAGAATTAAACAAGGCTGAAATTTTTCGGTTGATACTAATGCCGAAGTTTATCTTGATACAAAGTGGAGTAAATTGGAACAAAATTGATACACAAGGTAGGTTTATGTGCCAAACTAAACCAATGCAGAATTATAGGTTAAAATGAAGCTACTGGTGTGAAGTAAAGGAGTATGAAACAAACAAACTAAGTTCAGATTTAAGAAGCAATTGAATAAACCAAAACTCAACTCAAATGAACAACATTTCAAACTTGATTAATGAGCAGGAATTGAAAATGTAGGCATGCAGAGGAAAAGAAACTGCAGTAATTCAGTAAAAGAATTGCAGAAATGTAGGACAATTCAAGCATATTAAAAACTACAAACAAACAAGTAAGAATAAGTGCTCGAATTGGCTGCAAGAATGATTCATAAAACTGCAGAAAAGACTCTAACTAATTCAGAAACAACTAATTGAAACTATGAATTCAGAAATGCAGAGACTTCTCCAAGAAGCAGAATTCCAAATGCAGAAATAAACTGCAGCGATTTGCAAATCAAACATACAAGCTCAGATTTAAGAATGCAAATCTAAAATCTAATGGAAGATATCGTAGAACTAATTGTTGCTAATTTCCGATTGAAATCTCAAAAGAAAAATTGATACGAAGTAACAAGGACTGATACGCAACAGTAAAACAGATTTGCAGAAATGATTTCAAATTCAGAAATGAGTTGAAACTAACAAACTGATGTAAATGCAATTGTTCACGTCACAAACACTTAGCTAACAAGTTTGTAGATTTGAAAAGCTATCAACTACAAGAAATAATCCACTAGAACTGGTACAGATCTCAGAAACTACAGCAGCTACGAAAAACAGAATGAAAGACAATTGAACTGAAATTACATCTGAAAAACAGAAATTAACTAAGGAAATTAACTCTCAATCACTCTCTTGTCTCGAGATCACCTTGTTCGTCACGCAAGGGCAAGCCAAGAACCCCTTAAACTCGCAAATCAATGGGAAGCAAGCTCCAATGTCAAATCTGCTCGAAACTGCACACTTGATGGAAATTCCAATTCGAACGCTTAGATCTCGATGTGGAAAAATGCGGTGATGATTTGGTAATCATCTGAACTCATCCTAGAACCCCTACAGACGATTCAGATGCGAGGAAATGGATGCGATTGAGATCCAAGAGCTCAAAATGCAGATCTGCCGAAACCCTCAAGAAGCTCTGCATCCGGCACAATTCCGAGCTAAAATCGCCATGAAACTCTCTCCCAATGATCCAGATCTTGCTTCAGGATTGTGATTGAGTCGGTCACGCCTCCACTGAAGAAAATTGCAAGGAAAACTATGAAGAACTGAAGAAAAACGAGCTCAAGAACTGTGGAAGAGAAATGAGGTCGCGACCATCAGATCTGAACTCTGTTTCAGTTTAAGTAGTTGAACAGCGAACGGCTGAGATTAATCCCGCTTCATCCAACGGTGGATCTTTGTCCGATTTGATTCAAAATTTCCAGATCTCGATTAGAGGTCAGGATCATCCTCGTGGTAGCTCGGATCTGCCAGATCTGTAGCGTATGGCTCAGATCAAGCTGATATTTGAATGGATGGTCTAGATCTCTCTGATCGTGATCCAACGGCTAGATGATCTCCGATTGAGCTGAAACTCTCAGATCTTGATCTGATCGCTTGATTAAACTTAATCCCAGCTCGGATTGATCAGAAGTTCTCAGATGGTCTAGATCTAACCGTTCTTGCCTCGGACGGTCCAAATGAGTCGTCGCTTGATCACTTGATCTAGTCCACTTTTGACTCAACATTTGACCCAACCTGACCTAGGTCCATGATCCCTTCAAGCCTACAAGAGTAGATCAAAAATTTAGTGACAAATCAACTCAAATATAACCAAATTTGCAATTAAGTCCAAAAAGGATACAAATCCTAGAACCTAGGCCAAATCCACAATTACACTAGTAAAATATAGGTCAAACACGGATTTAAACATATAAAATGATCAACAAAATGACACTTATCAACTCCCCCACACTTAAGCTTGAGCGTCTCGCGAAAAGTACTAAACATGTATCCCCTAGTTTATTTCCAAACATAAGTAGAAGAAATTGAAAAGAAATTATCTAGGGTTGTTAATTCTCACAAATCTAAACTCCATAGACTAATATCTTGTCCTTAAATCAACAACTTAACGAATTCAACCTTCATGATTCATTGAGATGAATTTCACTCACTAAACCTCTCAAGGAAAACTTTTGGTGGCTCTCTTCCTAAGTTTTAAGTACATGATGAAATTGGAGCTCACTCTTACACATATGCTTCTTGCACTACCATAAGCTTGCTTATTATCTACTCTCTACCATTATTCAAGATTAGAATCAATCATCTATAAAAGTTTATCCAAAAGTGAAAGAAATAGGTAATGGTAGAAATGGAATAAAAGCAAAGTAAATAGCTAATTTGAATGAAATGGAAGACTTGGATGTTCAAGGATATTCTTGATGCATTTTTGCCCTCCTTTCAGTCCATATAATGAAGTCAAAGTGTGATGAAGTGAGCTTAAGCATTGTTCTTCCAAAATTTGATGAAAAAACCTCAACAACTCCTTTGTGCCAACTTTCCATCTTCCGTGCCAATTTTGCTCTTCTCTTTTCTTTTCTGAATTTTTTTCCTTTCTTTCTTTCCTCTACTGAAATCAGAATGATATAGAACAAATCTTCAATTTTGGATGAGAGTAACTTCACTAATCTTGGTGTCGAAACTTCAATGTGCCAACTTTCTACTTGTTGTTTCCTTTGTGTTTTTTTTTTCTTCAAACTGTTTTCTTCTATTTTTTCCAATCTGCTAATGAACTCCTTCTGATCAGCATTCCTATTAGGAAATTCGTGACATTAGATAGCATTCAGAGACAGAATTTTGCTGCTCCACATGTAGCCTTTGCTTTGATACCCATCACTTCAAGTTGGCACAAGTTATTCCACTTACATTTTTTCTCAAATTCTAACTCCTAAGCAATTCATTTCAGATTTCCGACCTTTCAAACTCTTCATCCTTGGAATTTTCAGATTATCACAGTTGCCATTCATCCTCTAGTACAATGGCCGAAACACACTCTATGGCAAATTTGATACATCATGCTTCATTGTGTGTGTGTTTTTTTTTTCTGTTCATTTCTTTTCCGCATTGGCCTCAGTTTCCTTCTTCTTCACTGAATTCAGCAACCATTGACTGCAATTCGGCTCCTAGAAGAGTGGCCGAAACAATTTCATAGCAAGCTTTTCTCTTTGGCACAAAATTTCTGATTTTTCCCTTAACACAGATTTTTTTTTTCTTCTCTTGTTTCCACTTGGTTCCTCTATTCCGCACAGATTTTCTTCTACAATTCAAGCTTACAACTTCAATTCAGACTTTAGCAAAGTGTTGACAATTAAAACTTCCATAATTCCTACTTCCCAAGTGCTTCAAACTCCATTGCTTTCAAACTCTCTTCCATGGCACAATTTTTTCTATTTTTTTTTCTATTTTTTTTTCTGTTTTTTTTTTCGTGTACCATTCTTCCCATTGCATTTTTTTAAGATCCACTTCACCTCCAATTCACAACTAAATTCCCATTAATCTTGATACCAAACTCCACTCCAATTGGCAATTTTTGACTTCAACTCAACAATGAAATGAATTTTTTTTTTCAAATGTTTCCATCACACTATCCACTCCCCCACACTTAATCTTTTGTCCGTCTCGGGCAAAATAACATCAAAGAACATCCCCAAACAAACAAATCCCTGTAAAGGTATGGTTAAGAGTAGAAGATAAGGAAAGAAAATAGAAAAAACATGATTAGAATCAAGAATTGATATGGAAAGGTAAACCAATTATTTAGCCTCTATAGATGTGATCCAATCATTGAAATATGACTTTGAAAGAACCTAAGCAAGTTCTAGAGTACAATCACATGTATGTGTCACAAAAATAAGGCTAAACCTCACTAGGTAAAAATAGTTCATCTCAAGTCCTCAATCAAGAATCCATGGCCAAGTAGTACTCAAGCATCCAAGATTTCATCCATGAGCTCAAATCCTAAGTTTTGACAACCAAATTTAATTTGTTTTCAAAAGACTCTAAAATGCTATGAATATAACCTAGAGGGATACATTTATTCCTATTCATTAAGGAAAAATGCCAAAAGACATAAAATAGCCTTTATAATGCCTATTTATTAATTCTACTCTATTCAAGCATTTATTAGCAAGAATTCATTTCAAAAGAAAATTCTACTTCTAGCAAGCATAAAGAGGAAAACGGCAATGAAAGAAAATGCAAGAAAAAAAAATAAACTCCCTTTTATTTCTGGTGGTCGAAGTCTATCTAGGAATAATCTCCATCTTGGTAGTGGAGGAGTAGCTGAAAATATTTCCTTCATTTGCTCAATTTTATTTGGCATGACTCCCCCACACTTAAACTTTGCAATGAACTGTTCAGGTGGCCGAAGGTGATTTAAGTACAATAGCCACTTTAGAGGTGGAGTGCTATAAGTTAAAGCAAGATCATCTCCTCCCTCTTTATTCTTTTTGGAAAATCTTCCAGGAGGTCGGAGACTGTTTAGGTGGAGTACCCATTCCAGTAGTCTTCTGGACCCTGCAAAACCATGTAAGACCTCCCTCAAGCGTGCAGGGTAAGATAAAAATGCAATATCATCAATCTCTACATAAAATGTATCTAAAAATGCATCGCATCCAATAAAGTCAATTTTTGGTACCTCAATAAAATTTTCACAAGCATATTCTACATGAGGTATATCAAGAAAAGTACCACAGTCAATAAAATCAATCTCAGGTACCTCTAGAAGTTTTTCACATTCAATTTCAGCATAAGAAATAACAAGAGATTCTTCACAATAAACAACTTCAATTTCAGGTTCTTCTAAAAATTTTTCACAATCAAAATCCATCAAAGGTGTATCAGGAAATGTTCCACAGTCAATAAAATCAATCTCAGGTACCTCCAAAAGTTTTTCACACTCAATTTCAGCATAAGAAATAGCAAGAGATTCTTCATAATAAACAACTTCAATTTCAGGCTCTTCTAAAAATTTTTCACTATCAACATAATATGTATCAAGAATATCATCATAACAAACTACATCCATTATGGGTGCCTCTAAAATTATTTCGCTATCCATAGCAAGAGATGTATCAAGTAATGCAGTACGATCAATGAAATCAATGTTTGGTACCTCTATTGGATTTTCACAAACAATCTCTACACAAGGTATATCAATAAATTCATCAGAATCAATAAAGTTAGCACTAGGTACCTTGCTGCATTTTTCTGAACAAAAAGGAGAAATACTTACCTGAGCGTGCTGGATAATACCTGAAGGTGTATCTGTGGTCTCCTCCTGGTCATGTTCATGCTCCTCTTCAGCCTCAGGCTCTGGTGGACAATCAACTGGTGATCCTTGGGTGCTTGCTTCCACTATGCAAGTCCCTACACTTTCTGGTTCATTCTCTAAATCTTGTGGTGGTCCCTGGGGCTTAGTGCAATCCCCTACACCTATGGAATCATCTCCTCTGCATGCTTCTTCTACAATATCTGCAACAACAACATTAGAAAAATTAGGACCACTAACAACACTATCATCAGAAAATAAAAGTCTAGAATGGTCCTGTGGAGCTTCAGTTTCTTCTTCTGGAGCTGAAAAATTGGGAATTGGATTTTGAATAGGAGTCTCCGGAGGAATGCATGCTGTAGGTGCCCAGACTTTAATGTATTCTTCTTCTTCTTCTTCTAAAATTGCAAGATCCATTAAAGAAAGATTTGGCCCTGCACTAGGGTCACCTTGAACTGGCATTTGATTCATTTGACTAGAAATTTGTCCAATGCCTCTTTCGATGTCTTGAAGCCTTTGCTGCTTTTGATGATATTGTACAACTTGTTGATAAATCTCCTCTATTCTTTGTTGTTGTGCCTCATTCTCATTAAGACTCTCAAAGCCTCCTTGGTTAGCATAGCTCCTTGACTGATTTTGAAAGGATGAAGTAGGCTGAAAATTTTGAGCTTGCTGATTTGGTTGAAAACATGGCTGTTGAGGCTGATTAAAGGGCTGATATTCTTGGAAACTTTGCTGGGAGTTGTAGCCTTGAAAGTTCTGATTTTGGTGTGGAAAATTCTGTGGCAAGGGCTGAAAATTCTGATTTTGAAACCCTTGGTTATAAGGCTGAAAATTTTGATTCAAGGGCTGTGTGGGCTGATAAAATGGCTGGTTTTGAGGCGGATCTTGCTGAAATGTTTGACACACTTGCTGCCCCTGTTGATATGGCTGGAATTGAGGTTCAAATTGCTGAAATGTAGGCTGGAAATTCGGATTAGAAGGCTGAAATTGCTGAAACTGGGGCTGAAACTCTTGCTGAAAATTTGGTTGATTGGGCTGAAAATTTTGCAATAGTGGCTGCCCATTCTGAAAATTCTGGAAATTTGATAGACTTGGCTGAAAATCCGGCTGAAATTGTTGGAATTGCTGTGGTTGATCGAATTGTTGTAATGGTGGCTGGTAAGTAGATGAAGGCCTGTTGGTTATTTGTTGATTCAAATGATTCAACCAAAATTTTAACTCTGACAGTGCACTTGTGATCTCTTTACAGTCCTCTGGTGACCACATTTTGATTTTGCATCCCTGTCACAAAACAAACAAGAAAAAATGGCAGCAACCGTATACAAGAGATAAAGCAAAATAAAATAGAACCCAATGATATGTCCAAAAGCATACAAGCAAAAATCAAACAACTCAACTAGTATGTTCCCCGGCAACGGCGCCAAAAATTTGATGAACCCAAAATGACTGTCACGAAAGTGGGTCTCAAATTTAGATATTTATAAATGTGCTGGAAACCCTTTTTGCAATCAAAGAAGAAAAGCGTAGTAAAGGGGCCACAGGTCGTATTTTTCCAAGGACTAGTTCAAATTGTGTGATTCATGCTTGCATTTATGTGTCGTCAACGTTTTTGGGTTTCAAATAAGATTGGGTTTGTTTGCAAATGAAAATGACAATGCAATGAAAAGGAAATGAAAGCACAAGAAAATGTAGGAAATTCGACTAAGTGAGCTAAACAAAGTGTAAGGCAACTAATTACATCAAGCAATTGGAAACCTAAGCAATCAAGGCTTAGCTATCTTTGGGAAAACAATGCTAATTTAATTGCAAATCAAATTAAGCAAAAGAATTAAACGAGGCTGAAATTTTCGGTTGATACTAATGCCGAAGTTATCTTGATACAAAGTGGAGTAAATTGGAACAAAATTGATACACAAGGTAGGTTTATGTGCCAAACTAAACCAATGCAGATTTATAGGTTAAAATGAAGCTACTGGTGTGAAGTAAAGGAGTATGAAACAAACAAACTAAGTTCAGATTTAAGAAGCAATTGAATGAACCAAACTCAACTCAAATGAACAACATTTCAAACTTGATTAATGAGCAGGAATTGAAAATGTAGGCATGCAGAGGAAAAGAAACTGCAGTAATTCAGTAAAAGAATTGCAGAAATGTAGGACAATTCAAGCATATTAAAAACTACAAACAAACAAGTAAGAATAAGTGCTCGAATTGGCTGCAAGAATGATTCATAAAACTGCAGAAAAGACTCTAACTAATTCAGAAACAACTAATTGAAACTATGAATTCAGAAATGCAGAGACTTCTCCAAGAAGCAGAATTCCAAATGCAGAAATAAACTGCAGCGATTTGCAAATCAAACATACAAGCTCAGATTTAAGAATGCAAATCTAAAATCTAATGGAAGATATCGTAGAACTAATTGTTGCTAATTTCCGATTGAAATCTCAAAAGAAAAATTGATACGAAGTAACAAGGACTGATACGCAACAGTAAAACAGATTTGCAGAAATGATTTCAAATTCAGAAATGAGTTGAAACTAACAAACTGATGTAAATGCAATTGTTCACTCACAAACACTTAGCTAACAAGTTTGTAGATTTGAAAAGCTATCAACTACAAGAAATAATCCACTAGAACTGGTACAGATCTCAGAAACTACAGCAGCTACGAAAAACAGAATGAAAGACAATTGAACTGAAATTACATCTAAAAACAGAAATTAACTAAAAATAACCTCATCATCCTTGTTCAAAACACCTTGTTCGTCACGCAAGGGCAAGCCAAGAACCCCTTAAACTCGCAAATCAATGGAAAGCAAGCTCCAATGTCAAATCTGCTCGAAACTGCACACTTGATGGAAATTCCAATTCGAACGCTTAGATCTCGATGTGGAAAATGCGGTGATGATTTGGAATCATCTGAACTCATCCTAGAACCCCTACAGACGATTCAGATGCGAGGAAATGGATGCGATTGAGATCCAAGAGCTCAAAATGCAGATCTGCCGAAACCCTCAAGAAGCTCTGCATCCGGCACAATTCCGAGCTAAAATCGCCATGAAACTCTCTCCCAATGATCCAGATCTTGCTTCAGGATTGTGATCGAGTCGGTCACGCCTCCACTGAAGAAAATTGCAAGGAAAACTATGAAGAACTGAAGAAAACGAGCTCAAGAACTGTGGAAGAGAAATGAGGTCGCGACCATCAGATCTGAACTGGTTTCGGTTTAAGTAGTTAAACAGCGACGGCTGAGATTATCCGCTTCATCCAACGGTGGATCTTGTCCGATTTGATTCAAATTTCCAGATCTTGATCAGAGGTCAGGATCATCCTCGTGGTAGCTCGGATCTGCCAGATCTGTAGCGGATGCTCAGATCACCTGATCTTTGAATGGATGGTCTAGAACACTCCGATCATGATCCAACGGCTAGATGATCTCCGATTTAGCTGAAACTCTCAGATCTTGATCTGATCACTTGATTAGCCTTAATCCCAGCTCGGATTGATCAAAGTTCTCAGATGGTCTAGATCTAACCGTTCTCTCATCGGACGGTCCAAATGAGTCGTCGCTTGATCACTTGATCTAATCCACTTTTGACTCAACTTTGACCCAACATGACCTAGGTCCATGATCCTTCAAGCCTACAAAGTAGATCAAAAATTTAGTGACAAAACAACTCAAATATAACCAAATTTGCAATTAAGTCCAAAAAGGATACAAATCCTAGAACCTAGGCAAATCCACAATTACACAAGTAAAATATGGGTCAAACACGGATTTAAACATATAAAATGATCAACAAAATGACACTTATCAACTCCCCCACACTTAAGCTTGAGCGTCTCGCGAAAAGTACTAAACATGTATCCCCTAGTTTATTCCAAACATAAGTAGAAGCAATTGAAAAGAAATTACCTAGGGTTGTTAATTCTCAAAATCTAAACTCTATAGACTAATATCTTGTCCTTAAATCAACAACTTAACGAATTCAACCTTCATGATTCATTGAGATGAATTTCACTCACTAAACCTCTCAAGGAAACTTTTGGTGGCTCTCTTCCTAATTTAAATACATGATGAAATGGAGCTCACTCTTACACACATGCTTCTTGCACTACCATAAGCTTGCTTATTATCTACTCTCTACCATTATTCAAGATTAGAATCAATCATCTATAAAAGTTTATCCAAAAGTGAAAGAAATAGGTAATGGTAGAAATGGAATAAAAGCAAAGTAAATAGCTAATTTGAATGAAATGGAAGACTTGGATGTTCAAGGATATTCTTGATGCATTTTTGCCCTCCTTTCAGTCCATATAATGAAGTCAAAGTGTGATGAAGTGAGCTTAAGCATTGCTCTTCCAAAATTTGATGAAAAACCTCAACAACTCCTTTGTGCCAACTTCCATCTTCCGTGCCAATTTTGCTCTTCTCTTTTCTTTTCTGAATTTTTTTCCTTTCTTTCTTTCCTCTACTGAAATCAGAATGATATGGAACAAATCTCAATTCGGATGAGAATATCTTCACTATTCATGGTGCGAAACTCAATGTGCCAACTTACTCTTTGTTGTTTCCTTTGTGTTTTTTTTTTCTTCAAACTGTTTTCTTCTATTTTTTCCAATCTGCTAATGAACTCCTTCGATCAGCATTCCTATTAGGAAATTCGTGACATTAGATAGCATTCAGAGACAGAATTTTGCTGCTCCACATGTAGCCTTTGCTTTGATACCCATCACTTCAAGTTGGCACAAGTTATTCCACTTACATTTTTTCTCAAATTCTAACTCCTAAGCAATTCATTTCAGATTTCCGACCTTTCAAACTCTTCATCCTTGAAATTTCAGATTATCACAGTTGCCATTCATCCTCTAGTACAATGGCCGAAACACACTCTATGGCAAATTTGATACATCATGCTTCATTGTGTGTGTTTTTTTTTTTTTTTCTGTTCATTTCTTTTCCGCATTGGCCTCAGTTTCTTCTTCTTCACTGAATTCAGCAACCATTGACTGCAATTCGGCTCCTAGAAGAGTGGCCGAAACAATTTCATAGCAACTTTTCTCTTTGGCACAAAATTTCTGATTTTTCCCTTAACACAGATTTTTTTTTTCTTCTCTTGTTTCCACTTGGTTCCTCTATTCCGCACAGATTTTCTTCTACAATTCAAGCTTACAACTTCAATTCAGACTTTAGCAAAGTGTTGACAATTAAAACTTCCATAATTCCTACTTCCCAAGTGCTACAAACTCCATTGCTTTCAAACTCTCTTCCATGGCACAATTTTTTTTTTTTTTTCTTTTTTTTTTCTGTTTTTTTTTCGTGTACCATTCTTCCCATTGCATTTTTTTAAGATCCACTTCACCTCCAATTCACAACTAAATTCCCATTAATCTTGATACCAAACTCCACTCCAATTGGCAATTTTTGCTTCAACTCAACAATGAAATGAATTTTTTTTTTCAAATGTTTCCATCACACTATCCACTCCCCCACACTTAATCTTTTGTCCGTCTCGGGCAAAATAACATCAAAGAACATCCCCAAACAAACAAGTCCCTGAAAGCATGGTTAGGAATAGAAATAAGGAAAGAAAATAGAATGAACATGATTTGCCAAAAATTGACATGGAAAGGTAAACAAATTTATTAGCCTCTATAGATGTGATCTAATCATTGAAATATGACTTTGAAAGAACCTAAGCAAGTTCTAGAGTACAATCACATGTATGTTCACAAAAATAAGGCTAACCCTCACTAGGTAAAAATAGTTCATCTCAAGTCCTCAATCAAGAATCCATGGCCAAGTAGTACTCAAGCATCCAAGATTTCATCCATGAGCTCAAACCCTAAGTTTTAACAACCAAATTTAATTTGTTTTCAAAAGACTCTAAAATGCTATGAAATAACCTAGAGGGATACATTTATTCCTATTCATTAAGGAAAAATGCCAAAAGACATAAAATAGCCTTTATAATGCCTATTTATTAATTCTACTCTATTCAAGCATTTATTAGCAAGAATTCATTTCAAAAGAAAATTCTACTTCTAGCAAGCATAAAGAGGAAAACGGCAATGAAAGAAAATGCAAGAAAAAAAATAAACTCCCTTTTATTTCTGGTGGTCGAAGTCTATCTAGGAATAATCTCCATCTTGGTAGTGGAGGAGTAGTAGCTGAAAATATTTCCTTCATTTGCTCAATTTTATTTGGCATGACTCCCCCACACTTAACTTTGCAATGAACTGTTCAGGTGGCCGAAGGTGATTTAAGTACAATAGCCACTTTAGAGGTGGAGTGCTATAAGTTAAAGCAAGATCATCTCCTCCCTCTTTATTCTTTTTGGAAAATCTTCCAGGAGGTCGGAGACTGTTTAGGTGGAGTACCCATTCCAGTAGTCTTCTGGACCCTGCAAAACCATGTAAGACCTCCCTCAAGCGTGCAGGGTAAGATAAAAATGCAATATCATCAATCTCTACATAAAATGTATCTAAAAATGCATCGCATCCAATAAAGTCAATTTTTGGTACCTCAATAAAATTTTCACAAGCATATTCTACATGAGGTATATCAAGAAAAGTACCACAGTCAATAAAATCAATCTCAGGTACCTCTAGAAGTTTTTCACATTCAATTTCAGCATAAGAAATAACAAGAGATTCTTCACAATAAACAACTTCAATTTCAGGTTCTTCTAAAAATTTTTCACAATCAAAATCCATCAAAGGTGTATCAGGAAATGTTCCACAGTCAATAAAATCAATCTCAGGTACCTCCAAAAGTTTTTCACACTCAATTTCAGCATAAGAAATAGCAAGAGATTCTTCATAATAAACAACTTCAATTTCAGGCTCTTCTAAAAATTTTTCACTATCAACATAATATGTATCAAGAATATCATCATAACAAACTACATCCATTATGGGTGCCTCTAAAATTATTTCGCTATCCATAGCAAGAGATGTATCAAGTAATGCAGTACGATCAATGAAATCAATGTTTGGTACCTCTATTGGATTTTCACAAACAATCTCTACACAAGGTATATCAATAAATTCATCAGAATCAATAAAGTTAGCACTAGGTACCTTGCTGCATTTTTCTGAACAAAAAGGAGAAATACTTACCTGAGCGTGCTGGATAATACCTGAAGGTGTATCTGTGGTCTCCTCCTGGTCATGTTCATGCTCCTCTTCAGCCTCAGGCTCTGGTGGACAATCAACTGGTGATCCTTGGGTGCTTGCTTCCACTATGCAAGTCCCTACACTTTCTGGTTCATTCTCTAAATCTTGTGGTGGTCCCTGGGGCTTAGTGCAATCCCCTACACCTATGGAATCATCTCCTCTGCATGCTTCTTCTACAATATCTGCAACAACAACATTAGAAAAATTAGGACCACTAACAACACTATCATCAGAAAATAAAAGTCTAGAATGGTCCTGTGGAGCTTCAGTTTCTTCTTCTGGAGCTGAAAAATTGGGAATTGGATTTTGAATAGGAGTCTCCGGAGGAATGCATGCTGTAGGTGCCCAGACTTTAATGTATTCTTCTTCTTCTTCTTCTAAAATTGCAAGATCCATTAAAGAAAGATTTGGCCCTGCACTAGGGTCACCTTGAACTGGCATTTGATTCATTTGACTAGAAATTTGTCCAATGCCTCTTTCGATGTCTTGAAGCCTTTGCTGCTTTTGATGATATTGTACAACTTGTTGATAAATCTCCTCTATTCTTTGTTGTTGTGCCTCATTCTCATTAAGACTCTCAAAGCCTCCTTGGTTAGCATAGCTCCTTGACTGATTTTGAAAGGATGAAGTAGGCTGAAAATTTTGAGCTTGCTGATTTGGTTGAAAACATGGCTGTTGAGGCTGATTAAAGGGCTGATATTCTTGGAAACTTTGCTGGGAGTTGTAGCCTTGAAAGTTCTGATTTTGGTGTGGAAAATTCTGTGGCAAGGGCTGAAAATTCTGATTTTGAAACCCTTGGTTATAAGGCTGAAAATTTTGATTCAAGGGCTGTGTGGGCTGATAAAATGGCTGGTTTTGAGGCGGATCTTGCTGAAATGTTTGACACACTTGCTGCCCCTGTTGATATGGCTGGAATTGAGGTTCAAATTGCTGAAATGTAGGCTGGAAATTCGGATTAGAAGGCTGAAATTGCTGAAACTGGGGCTGAAACTCTTGCTGAAAATTTGGTTGATTGGGCTGAAAATTTTGCAATAGTGGCTGCCCATTCTGAAAATTTGGAAATTTGATAGACTTGGCTGAAAATCCGGCTGAAATTGTTGGAATTGCTGTGGTTGATCGAATTGTTGTAATGGTGGCTGGTAAGTAGATGAAGGCCTGTTGGTTATTTGTTGATTCAAATGATTCAACCAAAATTTTAACTCTGACAGTGCACTTGTGATCTCTTTACAGTCCTCTGGTGACCACATTTTGATTTTGCATCCCTGTCACAAAACAAACAAGAAAAAATGGCAGCAACCGTATACAAGAGATAAAGCAAAATAAAATAGAACCCAATGATATGTCCAAAAGCATACAAGCAAAAATCAAACAACTCAACTAGTATGTTCCCCGGCAACGGCGCCAAAAATTTGATGAACCCAAAATGACTGTCACGAAAGTGGGTCTCAAATTTAGATATTTATAAATGTGCTGGAAACCCTTTTTGCAATCAAAGAAGAAAAGCGTAGTAAAGGGGCCACAGGTCGTATTTTTCCAAGGACTAGTTCAAATTGTGTGATTCATGCTTGCATTTATGTGTCGTCAACGTTTTTGGGTTTCAAATAAGATGTGGGTTTTGTTTGCAAATGAAAATGACAATGCAATGAAAAGGAAATGAAAGCACAAGAAAATGTAGGAAATTCGACTAAGTGAGCTAAACAAAGTGTAAGGCAACTAATTACATCAAGCAATTGGAAACCTAAGCAATCAAGGGCCTTAGCTATCTTTTGGGAAAACAATGCTAATTTTAATTGCAAATCAAATATTAAGCAAAAGAATTAAACGAGGCTGAAATTTTTCGGTTGATACTAATGCCGAAGTTTATCTTGATACAAAGTGGAGTAAATTGGAACAAAATTGATACACAAGGTAGGTTTATGTGCCAAACTAAACCAATGCAGATTTATAGGTTAAAATGAAGCTACTGGTGTGAAGTAAAGGAGTATGAAACAAACAAACTAAGTTCAGATTTAAGAAGCAATTGAATGAACCAAAACTCAACTCAAATGAACAACATTTCAAACTTGATTAATGAGCAGGAATTGAAAATGTAGGCATGCAGAGGAAAAGAAACTGCAGTAATTCAGTAAAAGAATTGCAGAAATGTAGGACAATTCAAGCATATTAAAAACTACAAACAAACAAGTAAGAATAAGTGCTCGAATTGGCTGCAAGAATGATTCATAAAACTGCAGAAAAGACTCTAACTAATTCAGAAACAACTAATTGAAACTATGAATTCAGAAATGCAGAGACTTCTCCAAGAAGCAGAATTCCAAATGCAGAAATAAACTGCAGCGATTTGCAAATCAAACATACAAGCTCAGATTTAAGAATGCAAATCTAAAATCTAATGGAAGATATCGTAGAACTAATTGTTGCTAATTTCCGATTGAAATCTCAAAAGAAAAATTGATACGAAGTAACAAGGACTGATACGCAACAGTAAAACAGATTTGCAGAAATGATTTCAAATTCAGAAATGAGTTGAAACTAACAAACTGATGTAAATGCAATTGTTCACGTCACAAACACTTAGCTAACAAGTTTGTAGATTTGAAAAGCTATCAACTACAAGAAATAATCCACTAGAACTGGTACAGATCTCAGAAACTACAGCAGCTACGAAAAACAGAATGAAAGACAATTGAACTGAAATTACATCTGAAAAACAGAAATTAACTAAGGAAATTAACTCTCAATCACTCTCTTGTCTCGAGATCACCTTGTTCGTCACGCAAGGGCAAGCCAAGAACCCCTTAAACTCGCAAATCAATGGGAAGCAAGCTCCAATGTCAAATCTGCTCGAAACTGCACACTTGATGGAAATTCCAATTCGAACGCTTAGATCTCGATGTGGAAAAATGCGGTGATGATTTGGTAATCATCTGAACTCATCCTAGAACCCCTACAGACGATTCAGATGCGAGGAAATGGATGCGATTGAGATCCAAGAGCTCAAAATGCAGATCTGCCGAAACCCTCAAGAAGCTCTGCATCCGGCACAATTCCGAGCTAAAATCGCCATGAAACTCTCTCCCAATGATCCAGATCTTGCTTCAGGATTGTGATTGAGTCGGTCACGCCTCCACTGAAGAAAATTGCAAGGAAAACTATGAAGAACTGAAGAAAAACGAGCTCAAGAACTGTGGAAGAGAAATGAGGTCGCGACCATCAGATCTGAACTCTGTTTCAGTTTAAGTAGTTGAACAGCGAACGGCTGAGATTAATCCCGCTTCATCCAACGGTGGATCTTTGTCCGATTTGATTCAAAATTTCCAGATCTCGATTAGAGGTCAGGATCATCCTCGTGGTAGCTCGGATCTGCCAGATCTGTAGCGTATGGCTCAGATCAAGCTGATATTTGAATGGATGGTCTAGATCTCTCTGATCGTGATCCAACGGCTAGATGATCTCCGATTGAGCTGAAACTCTCAGATCTTGATCTGATCGCTTGATTAAACTTAATCCCATCTCGGATTGATCAGAAGTTCTCAGATGGTCTAGATCTAACCGTTCTTGCCTCAGACGGTCCAAATGAGTCGTCGCTTGATCACTTGATCTAGTCCACTTTTGACTCAACATTTGACCCAACCTGACCTAGGTCCATGATCCCTTCAAGCCTACAAGAGTAGATCAAAAATTTAGTGACAAATCAACTCAAATATAACCAAATTTGCAATTAAGTCCAAAAAGGATACAAATCCTAGAACCTAGGCCAAATCCACAATTACACTAGTAAAATATAGGTCAAACACGGATTTAAACATATAAAATGATCAACAAAATGACACTTATCAGCCCCAGATTGAAGCCTTGATCTGTTGGGCCCTGAGAGCAGAGGTCGCAGCTGACCACGAGCACCGGGCAGGACTTATGCAAGCGTGGGTCAGCAGGGCTCTACGGGCGAAGGTGGAGCATCAGCTGAATGCCCTGATGGCCAAGGAGTCCGCCCTACATAGTTCCCGACACCGGGAACGGTTGACCTTCGAGCGCGCGATGGCCCTTACTGTAAGATGTGTATACTGAAAGATTTGTTTCTTTTATATATGATCATCTTCATTTTGAAAAGAGAATCACAACTACACCAGGTGCTTGTTTATATTAGTACATGCATAAAAGTCCATTACTTTATATTGTAGATAACATGGTGTGTAGTGTCACATGGAAGATCATGTTATCAGTTCCTTGCCTAGTATAAGTAGAGGCTCACAGCCGAGATGGAATTGGACAAACCATCGGGATGATTGTAGTGTAATTAGGTGTGGTTGGTCTTGACCATATAATTACACTAGTGTGCTTTGAGTACATTGAGCAGGACCAAAACCAGAGGTTATCCAATTTGTACTGACTTGATAATTGAATAAGATCTTAGATTTTATTATGGAGTACGATCCCTAAATCCTGATATAATAACGAGCACATATTATTAATTATTATTTTCTTTGATTTACCAATGGACGAGATATATTCTGTTAGATCGATAGGCCCGGTAAGTTGGGAGATAATATTAATAATATGGTGTGTTGTTGATTATTGATGGAATCCGTCTCTTGGTGAGTCGGGATGATGATGCCCCCTTGATGAGTTCAAAAGGTTCATCATGTTAAACCGTGCAGGTGGATTTGATCCGACATGATGATAAAGTTGAGTGGTATTAATCAAGGATCTAGAAGTTAATTAAATTGAATTGTCAGTAATTTAAATTAATTAACGGGTATTCGATATCTTAAACACAGGGGGATGGACGACTCATAATAAGTGGAGCCCATATGAAAATATGGGGATTGGTGAGGAAGTTCAATTAAGATCCTTTAGTGGAATGAATCTTAATTAATGGATCGGGTTTAGATCCATTAGCGGGCTAAGAACCAACTTCTCCTCTTGGTCCCTACCTTAGCCCTATAAATACCCTATGGGATCATGAAACCAAGGCTTTGTGGGATTGGATTAAATCGATAGGGGGGGGGTGAATATCGATCGTAAAATTTTTGGCCGATTAAGAGAAATTACGCAGCGAAAAAACACAAACACAGTCGCTAACAATCTTTCGTTTTACTTGGTTCGGTGTCACAGTTGGCTCCTACTCCAAGGCCCACGGTCCTTGACCGTTTACGATGGGCAATTCTATATTCGTAAAAATGTTTACAAGTTGGAGTACAAAATATAGAACTGAAAATGAAATTACAACACTCTACGAAATTAATCTTTTACCGACGACCGGAGTGGTTGGAAGTTTGGAGTAGCGGGTCATCGTTGGTGCTTGAATCGCGAGTGCGGAGCATGTCGGAGTGTAGCGCTTGAATGAAAGTGTTGAGAGCTAGATGTTCGAGTTATTCTGAAGCCTTGAGGGTGAACCCCTATTTATATTGGTCGCTTGGGCGCCTGTGTTGAAGGGGGGGGCCTGACACGTGGCCTCTTCTGCGAGAACTCCAATCCGCAGACTCGGCCAACGCTTATCCCTTCAACTGGGGTGCCTGAGCTGACTGGGGCGCCTGTGTTAACACAGGCACCTAGCTTGACTTGGTCCAAAGGCTTTCGTGACAGTTTGCTTCGATAGCTTGGTTTGGCCTTGCACTGGGGCGCCTGTATCCACACAGGCACCTAGCCCAGTGAGGCGCCTCCTTCCAATGAGGCGCTTGAGCTGCAAAAACACCGTCCCTTCATTTCCTTCAACCAAGGTTAGTTCCAACACACAAGAAGCAAATATACACGATATATTAGAACATTATTTACAGCCTAAACTGTCTTGGTTCTGACTTTGGGTCTCCCAAATGGAACCCTAGGTCGAACCGATGCTTAATGTTCCCTCCTACGGGGAACGGGTCCTCACCTACTCCTCTAGGGAGAATTTACCTTTTTGCCAACCGGCTCCTCCGGTTGGACTTTTGCCCAGCTTCACTCACCAGGTCTTCGGTGCCCAGTCCTTGACCGGGTCTTAGTGCCCAGCTTTACTCACCAGGTCTTCGGCGCCCAGTCCTCGACCAGGTCTTAGTGCCCAGCTTCACTCACCATGTCTTAGTGCCCAACTTCACGTCAGGACTTAGTTGCCCAGCCTGCGACCAGGACTTAGTGCCCAATTCAAAGAACCAGGACTTAGTGCCTAGTGTACCTAGGACTTTCCTGCACACTTAATAAGTTTATTAGATCACAACCAAATCTTAACTTCTGAACCCTTTGCTATTATCAAAATATAGGTTCGACTTTGGTGCTTCCGACACCAACAGGCTTAATCCAATTAAGCCACCCAAGGCTCTCTCTTCTCCTCTCCTCTCCTTTTCTCTCTCCTAGGGCTTGTGGCCGGCGCAAGAGAAGGAGTTGATCTCCTCTTTTCTTCCTTCTTCTTCCACCATCTCTCGGCCGAGGCTAGCATAGACAAGGGAGAGACCTTCTCTCCCTTTTGTGGTGCTTGGCGGCAAGAGGAAGGTGGCCGACGGCCGGCGGGAGGCGGCGCAAAGGAAGCTTGCGGCGGCGCCGCAAGTTGGGAGTGGAGGGACTTCTCGGCCAAGTTTGGGTTGGAGAGAAGCTTGATTCTCTCCTTCATCCTCTTCATCACCTTCCTCCCTTGGACTGCCTTGTGACCGACGTGAGCTTGGAGGCTTACGGTGGTCAGTGGTGCAAGGAAAAGGGAAGAAGGCCGACGACTTCCAAACCCTAGGGCTAGGATTTTGGCTTTGTGTGAGGAGGTGGTTTTTGGAGTACCTTGGTTATCTCGGTTCTCGGTAGATCGTCGCCCACACAACGTCCGAGAAGGGAGGGACATAAGGTAGAAGGCCGTGAGGTAATTGGGAAGGTATAATCTCTTCCCAAGCTCCTTATGTTTCATTGTGCCTTGTTTGCTTTGCCTCGTCATTTCATGTATGTTTGTTAATTATTTTGATTGTTTGTCATGGATAATAATTAACTAACTGGACCCCGACCATAAACACAAAAGCCGGCGATCCACTCGTCGCCTTTTCCACGGTCGTTCGGTTAGGAGAATTACAAGGCACGATCTTTGTGATTAGTCGAGTTGTAATTCGTACCGAACGATATGACGACAGGATGGTCGTTGGGAGACGAGTCTCCATTCAGATTAAATTTTAATCCGTAGACATGGAGAGGTCTCTCAAGAACGATAGGACGCTTAGGAAACTCGCCAAGCCATACCCAACACTTACCAATGACCTGCTCCAGGTGACGCAGGAGCGGGATCAACTTCAGATGAGAGAGAGAAAGTTGTTGGGCGATATCAGACTTATGGAGGCCTCGACCGAGAGGTTGAACGCACGCATTCAGAACCAAGCGCAGCAGCTCAGCCAAAAGGAGTCCGACCTCATGATGGCAACTGATCTCTTGTCTGTCTTCGAGGATGACCTGACCCAGGCTCGATCGGAGGTATGGGCCGCGTCAGATAGGCTCAGGGAGGCCCTAGCAATGCAAGATAGAATGTTTTTCGAGATGGAACAGCTGAAGCACGCTAAGGAGGCTGTTGAGGCCGAGCTGTGCAACCTTCGGGCGGCTGAGGCTTCTAGTACCAGAGAGGCTAAGGCAGACTTCAAGGCCAAGTTCCTGGAATTGGATGAATTTGGTGATATCCTTGTTGGCCAGGTAATGATGCGCTTGAAGCAAGACTTCCACGGCCATCGACCAGTTGAAGAAGACTTAACTTCTGCCTCCAGATGCTGATATGAGTTTATGAGTGTCGGTCGAATTTGGGAGGAGCTCCCTCCCGAGTACAAAGAGTTGTAGGATTATGTGTTTACCAGGGAGCTTGGCCCTGTTGTACCCATTTTGATTAAAATGATAACATTTCTTTACCTTACTGTCTCGTGCATGCTTTTGTGTTTGACTCCCTGTGTCATTTGCCTTCGCCTCAAGGGCTCAGAGAGTAGTGAGATTGGGATTTTTCGGGTTTAATCCTAGGTACGGATCTGTTAGGATGTATACTAAAAGACTTGTCTTTTTCTATGAACATCTACATTTTGAAAGAGAATCACAACAACACTGATGCATGTTTATATTAGTATGTGCATAACCATCTGATATTTTACATTGTAGATAACTGGTGTGTGGTGACACACAGAAGATCATGTTATCAGTCTCTTGCAGAGTAGAGGCTCACAACTAAGATGGAGTTGGACAAACCATCTGGATGGTTGTAGTGTAATTAGGTGTGGTTTGTCTTGACCATAGAATTACACTAGTGCGCTTTGTGTGCATTGAGCAGGACCAACATAGAGGTGATCCAATTTATACTGACTTAATAATTGGATCGAACCTCGATTTAATATGGAGTACAATGTCTAAATCCCGATATAATAACGGGCACATGTACTTAGTATTTTATTTCTTTGATTTACTAATGGGCGAGATTTATTTTGTTAAATCGATAGACCCGGTAAGTTGAGAAATAATATTATGTACATGGTGTGTCATTGATTATTGATGGAATCCCTGTTCTGGTGAGTCAGGATGATGATGCCCCCTTGATGAGCTCATAAGATTCATCATGTTAAAACCTACAGGTGGACTTGATCCAACATGATGATAAGGATGAGTGGTACTAGTCAAGGGGTTAGAGGTTGATTAATTAAAATTGTCAGTAATTTAAATTAATTGATGGACATTAGATATCTTAAACACGGGGAGATGAATGTATTCATAATAGGTGGAACCCATATGAAAATATGGGGGTTGGTGAGGAAGTTCAATGGAGATCCTTTAGTGGAATGGATCTTCATTAATGGATCGGATTTGGATCCATTAGCAGGCCAAGACCCAACTCCTCCTCATGGTCCCTATCGTAGCCCTATATATACCCCATGGAATCATGAAACCAAGGCTAAACAATTAATCATCCAACCCAAGGCATCTCCTCACAACCTCTCTCTCTTTTCTCTCTCCTAGGGCGCCGCTGGGTGGAGAAGGAAGAGCTCCTTCTTTCTTCCATCATCTTTTCACCTCCTCTCTTCCACTTGGTGGCCGGCTACTACTAGATAAAGGGAGGGGTGCCCTCTTCCTTTTGTGGTGTGCGGCGAGGGAGAGGAAGAAGTGGGCGGCCGGTGTAAGGGGGGCGACGGTGCAAGCATGCGGCGCAAGGTTGAGAGGGTTGGTGGCCGGTTGGTGTTGGTAAAGGAGAGTCCTTTGTTGGGGCAATCGACCTAAGTAGGATCGGAAGGATCATGAGTTTTGATGTGTGTGTCAATATGATTAAGTTAGGATTTCATGTTGGTCTAATATGTGTATGTGAGTGTGCAGGTTTGCAGGTACACATAGACTTGGTTGGATGTCTTCATGTACGGTGAAGGGTGGCATGGAGGCAAGCCGTGGCTTGTGTGCGCATTCGAGGGACCATGGACGAAGAAGGGACGATGAGCCGAGGGAAGCGGACTTCGAGGCGTACGTGAAGGATGACATGGAGGCAAGCCATGGGCTTGCGTGCGCATCTGAGGGATGAGGGCCAAAGTCGAAGAGGGCTTGAAGGCAACAAGTCAAGGTTGCTAGAGCAGGGACGATGAGCCAAGGGATGCGGACTTCGAGGCATACGTGAAGGATGACATGGAGGTAAGCCGAGGGCTTGTGTGAGCATCTGAGGGACGGGAGCCGAAGACGAAGAGGACGCAAAGGCAACAGATCGAGGCTGCTGGAAGAAGTGTCAACCAGGTCGTGAGGGTCTGAGTGCTGAGGGAATTGTACTCGGGAAATCCTAGGGTTCGAGTGTTGAGAGAAGTGTACTCGAGAAGGGAAACCTTAGGTGTGGAAATGGGGCAGTCGACTGGTGTCTAGGCAGTCGACTGGTATATGCCACAAAAAGATCAGTCGACTGCTTGTGGGGCAGTCGATTGGTGGTGGCTGGAGATTCGAACGTTGGGCTTGCAACGTTAGAATATGAGTGGGACCATTCGACTGGCCTGTTGGGTTCTCCCAGCACCAAAACACAAAACGCAGCGGAAACAAGAACCCTCGATCGATCTATGCGAAAGAAAACTCGTACGAAGTACATTTATCTAATAGATTTATCTACTGTGTATACCTTTGGAGCGTGCCCTTCGCTTATCCTGCTTGTCCAAGATGCGCCAGATCTCTTGCACGTTCAAGTGTCCGTGCCTCTATTCGTATCCACACGAACACGATCTCTCAACTTCGGGAAGAACTACCTTAGTTGTGCTAGTAACTTGAGGTAGTTTACAAGACAACCAAGAACCCCAAAGGGGTTTCGGCCAAGAGGGAGAAAGGGGAAGAAGAGAGGAAGGGAAGAAGAAAAGCACACACTCCTCTCATTCAAAATGACTAGACTCTCTTTTATATTCATCCCATGAATATGAAGAGTCTTTTGTCTCTTTGACTTCCCTTTATTAAAGCCAATAAAGAGCACATCTTTTCATGTGACTCTTCACCTTCTCTTCATCCAATGAAGAGCGACTTTTCTCTTTCCTTCATTAAACACTTTAATAAATTTCCAATGCAATTTCGATCGGGCCTCTTGGGCTTCCGACCAGGTCTTCCGACCAAGTCCTCGAGCTCCCGACCATGTCTGCTGAGTGGCGAGCTCCCAGCCCAGTCTGTCGAGTGCCGAGCTCTTGACCCAGTCTGCCGAGCTCCCAGCTCAGTCTGCCGAGTGCTGAGCTCCTGACTCAGTCTGCCGAGCTCCTGACCTAGTCAGTCGAGTGCCAAGCTCCCGACCCAGTCTGCCGAGCTCCTAGCTCAGTCTGTCGAGTGCCGAGCTCCCGACCCGAGCTCTCAATCAGATCTCCTGAGTTCCCAACTCGGGCTCCTGATCATATCTCCCGATCAGATCTCCCGAGTTCCCAACTCGGGCTCAAATCTCCCGAGTTCCCAACTTGGGTTCCCGAAGCATCATGTCCTTAGTGTGTGACCCAATAGGTTCTCGTGGCGTTGGCAATGCGCCTAAACACTTTAGACACATAAGCAATGAGCGACATCTAGCAATGCATCATTGCTACCCAAGTAACAAGAAAAGTCGAGATCCGACCAAACCTCCGTGACTATGATAATGTATGACCTTGTCCTTCTATCCTTGATATCTAGATTGACCAATGAGGCATAGACTATGTCATCCTCAATCAATCTGGTGTTTCTTGATCCCCGAGTAGACTCACTCAAACAAATGAGCTCAATATCTCATATTGACTCATTTGAGCATGGTTATGCGTTTCAGTAGTCCTACTCGATCAAGGGGCCCACAGATATCACTCCCGTCATATGGGAGGGATAGATCCCATCTACATCACTCACATCCCTCCGCATAATTCATTACATACACAGTGATCGCCTTTATAGTCCACCCTGTTACGGGTGACGTTTGACGATACCAAAGTACATAACTCCTTATGTAGGGAACCGTAGTGACTTCAGGTCTAAGGACTATTCATACTAATAGTCACATGAGAAAGTTTATGACACTCATATGACAATCTATGAAACTTTCTCATGGCGGGTCAATTCAGTACACATTCTCTAATGTATACCCATGTGTCAACTTGATATCACATATCCATGACTTGTGAGCCCAAGTTATCAATTGACCTACATGCTAGTCTGCATGCATTAATATTGTCCCTGAATATTAATGCTTGACTAGGAATAATTTAGTGTAGTATTCTCTACATTATCTCACTATCGATTTAACCAATCGATATAATATAGATAAAACCTACTACACAAGGACATTATTATACTTAGTTATTTGGCACAAATACAAAGTAAGTATAATAACCAAACATGCCTTTATTAATGATAGAATGTGATACAAAAATCTCTAGTCAATCATTATATAATTGGCTCTAGGGCTCCTACTAACATGACCTTGGACCAGTCGACTAGTAGCGACCAGATCAACCTCGAGCTTTATTTAAGGGAGCTCATTTTAGGCCATTTCTTTTTGGCAAAACTTGCTTGGGTAAAGTTTGTTAGTAGCCTAGATTGCTCAGGGGTTGTCCAGAAGTTGTGGTTGTTGAGGCAATCTATGGTCCGGAGTGACCATGTGTTTTGATGTTTTGACAAAGAGTTTAAGTTAGGTTTTTCCCTTGTGATTTGATATGTGTATTTGAGTGTGCAGGTTGTACAGGTTACACATATTGACTTAGCTGGACGGCTTCGGTACAGTGAAGGGTGGCATGAAGATAAGCTGGAGGCTTGTGTGCACCCGAGGGACCTTGGGGAGCAGGGATGATGAGGCGAGGGGCACATACTTTGAGGTATGTGTGAAGGATGACATGGAGGCAAGCTGGAGGCTTGTGTGCATCCGAGGGACAGGAGCCGAAGATGAAGAGGGCGCGAAGGCAACAGTCAAGGCTGCTGGTGAAAAGTCAGCTAAGTCATGAAGGGACAAGAGCCGAGGGAAGATGACTCTAAGGGCAAGCCGGGAAGTGGACTTTAAAGGGTACATGTGAAGGGTGGCATGGTGGCAAGCCGAGGGCTTGCGTGCGCATCCGAGGGACGATAGCCGGTGGAAGAGGACTTCAAGGGGCAAGCCAAGGGAGTATGCTTGAAGGCACACGTGGAGGAGGGTCGTTGAAGTGAGGAAGAGTGTTGTAGAGGCTGGACAGTCGACTGGTGATATAACAGTCGACTGCCAGCACAAACAGAAACTCACAGAATGTAATCGACCCGAGACCAGTCGACTGCCCTGGGAGTAGTCGACTGGTGAGCTCAAAAAGCCATTGAGAGCCGTTGGCTGGCTAGTTGAGTGGGACCAGTCGACTGGTAAATGACCAGTCGACTGCTGGCGAGGGTTTCAGTTTTGAGTTCTATTTAAGAGAACTCGGGTTGCGCTGAGAACTCTTGACAAAACAAGCTTGGTTAAGGTTTGTTAGTAGTCTTGAGAGCTCAGAGGTGTACTTGGGATTGTGGCGAGGTTTCTCCACCCACAAGGAGCTACACGAACTAGCCGGAGGGCATCTGGGGAGTGATCCGCCGAAGGATCGAGGGATCGCCCACCTCACGGACTATCGTGGAATAGGAGTCTTCATCTCCGAACCACGTAAATAAGTTTGTTAGTATTGTTTAGTTTTATCTTAGTATATTCTTCTTGCGCAACTAACCTTGTAGGAAGAACAAACCGAGAAATTGCTATTCACCCCCTCTAGCAAACGTACAAGATCTAACAAGTGGTATCAGAGCTTGGTCTGCTCTTGATTGGAATAACCACCAAAAAGAGCACAAGCTAGAGGAAAACAAGGATGGAAGATAAGCTAGGGGATGATATCAATACACCACCCTCCTATGACCATGAAGATTTCGATTATTGGAGGGCAAGGATGAAGACATGGCTTGGAATGGATTGGGAATGCGTAATGATGCTAGAAGAGCCCTTTGAAATTCCAAGAGACAAGCACGGGAAGAAGCTTCGCCCTAGATATTGGACTAAAGAGCAACAAGAACAATCTAGGGCAAATGCCAAGGTAATTAGTATATTAATTGATATTTTGCCTAAAAATGTGTTGAGTGATGTAGGTAAATACGAAAATGCGTATGAGTTGTGGAACAAGCTAGAAGAGTGTCATGAGAACCCTACACAAGCTCAAAGAGTGGAAGAGTCAAATGAAGTAAGCTCAATGGTCCAAGAAGACAAAGAAGAAGAAGAATTGCTCATTTCATCAAGTGAAGTGGAGGAAGAAAGTGAGAAGTCATCCACCTCATCAAAAGAAGAAGAGGAGGTGTCAACTTCAACAATTGAGGGGGAGGAGAGACCCTCATCAATCCCGGAGCAAGAAAAAGCTCCAACCTCCACCAAAGCAAAGACAAAGGATCATATCATATGCTTTGGGTGCAATGAAAATGGACACTACAAGGACAAGTGTCCAAAGAGTAAGAAAAAGGAGGTAAATGTTGGATCGAGAAAAATGATAGAGGGGGGGGGGTGAATATCGTTAAAATCTTTTCGGATTAAGGAAAGAGAAAACGCAGCGGAAAACACAACAATCACACAAAGAACACAAGTCTTTTACTTGGTTCGGAGTCGCGGTCGGCTCCTACTCCAAGGCCCACGGTCCTTGACCGTTTATTGCAGGCATTCTCTAATCGCGCAAAGGTTTACAGATTTTAATATAAGAATATTGCAGTAAATAAAGGAATTACACTTTTCGTTACCGACGCCCTGATGTGGATCGTACTTCGGAGCAGAGGGTCGTCGTCAGTGCTGGTATGTTGAGATCGGAGTTTGCCGGAGCAGAACGCTGGAACGAAAAGCTTAGAGGCGTTAGAAAGTTGTGTCCTTGAAGCCTTGGGGTCGAGCCCCTTTTATAGTGCTCCTGGGGGCGCCTGATTAGCTGGGGGTGCCTGACACGTGCCTTTAGATCGGAGAAACTTCATCCGCAGCTCGGTCAGCGCTTATCCCCTTCGAATCGGCCTTTGGAGCTGACTGGGGCGCCCGGGACCTCCTGGGCGCCTAGCTTGACTTGGTCCGCTGGCTTCGTGGCTAATTTTGCTTCGATTACTCTTTGGCTTCGACCTTGGGCGCCCGGACCTCCCGGGCGCCTAGCCCAGTGTGATTTCGAAGAGTTCTTGCTTCTTTGCTTGTTTGGCTTTGACCTTGTGTCACGCCCCCAGAGGCACATGCTTACTCGAAAATCGAGCAGCATCTACCCTGTACGGCGGACAAGTTGGAGCATATATACATACATCACCAAATAAAAGATGGCTCAGCCATCATAATTGTAATATGAAAACACAACCACGCAGTTAATATCATCATAAGAGAACAGGTGGCTCAGCCACCTTAAACATGAAAGAAAAATCACAACTCCAAAAAGAGAACTCAAATGTCTCTGTAATAATAACAAAATTAGTCCGAATACCTGATAAACAAATACAATGCGAAAACTCACCAAGTACCGAAATAAAAGCAACTAAATCAAATGCGGAAACAACTCAACTCTGGGGACTGACAACTGGATCCTCTCCTGGCTCCAAGAAACGTAACTACCTGCTACCTGAAACAAAAATGGGAGGTAGCGGTGGTGAGTCCGGGCGGACTCTGCGGGTTATAAAACAGGTTATAAAAATCGAATAACAACTAAACAGGTGTAAAACAACGCAATAACAATAGAACCAAGAATTACATGCATGTCAATCAAGTGCAATAACCATAGCTCATATAAATGCAACAATCACAGGAAAATGCATAAAACGAAATACGTATGCACATGATGCAATGACATGTGTCACCCCTGACTCCAGCCAAGCCGCCAACACATCTCATCTGTATGACCGAGTGGGTAGGGCTGTGACAACTGTACGCACTCCAACAACAAATACCACAGAAGGCGTGGTTGAGTGGACAGGATGTTGGGGAGTCTACACTCCAGACCCCGGTACATAGGGGGAGCTATCAACAGCTACAATATCCCTCGAAAAAAACAACGTGAGGGTGTCACTGTTTGCCTATAGCTGCAACGTGTGTGGCATAATAGGACAAATGCTCGCACTATAGCAACTACCATGAGAACAAGTGGTTGAGTGAATCGAGCAACAAAATGACTAACGACGACTTAACCATATGGAAGCCCAACAGTCGTTAGTATGCAACGTGCAGATATGGTGCATGCTACAAGATGCACGAACAACCGGAGAAACAACGATACAACAAAATCCATCAAGTAACAATGATGCATCAATACACAAACCAGAAATTGAAAACCAACGGTTATGCGCCTACACTACTAGGTAGGATATTTCTAATGCCAAATAAACCTATCTGTGTTTAATGGACTTCTAAGTACTCGCGTACAAGCGACACTTTACAGAACAAAAACCAATAGAGGACTGTACGGATACAAATTTGGAATACTCGAAGATCGACGAAGAATAAGTATCAACGGCGATGTTAAAATAACAAACAATAAGAAATAAGGTCAAGCAACCTACTAGGCATAATATAGCAATGTTTTAAGGTAAAATGAACTACTCGAATACAAAGGAGAAGTACCCGCCTTTATGTAGAACGTATACGAACATAACCTTCCACGATCAACCAAACGATCCTGAATCAAGATCCTGTATCAATGTGAAAGTTTAGCTGTTTCTACCTTCATAGAGTAACTAAACTATACATTAAGCATAATTATAATTATACATCTACTTAATTAAATCTCATTATTAAACTTAATTACAACATTCAATAACCCAACCAAAAACTCTCGGTAGCCTCTAATGAACAAAAGATTCCAAAATCAAAATCCCACCATATCAATAGAAATTCGAATTAGAGGTCAATGTTTACTCCTAGAAAGGTTAATCCTACCATGACTAAACCCAAGCAAATGGAAAAATCACACATGGTAATGAATCACCTAAGGCTCTCAGTGGCTAGAGAGGAAAAACCAAACAACTACACAATCCAAGATCGAAACTAAGACAAGATCAAAGAACGCGACCACAAAGCTCTCTATCAAAGTGAACATTTATCATCACTGTCCTGCTTCTATATTTTAAATGGAACCTTCCCACAACAAAACCTCTAAGAGCCCATGACAACACCAAATCTGAACAAAACAAACTCCTCTACTACCGCTGCCCTAAATTAGGGGAGCATGCACAATGGGATGTACAAAGGTAACACCCACTCTCAATAGGTAACTGACAATAACAAAGATGATTTACCACAATAAAATAGAGCACGTAGCACACAATACTCATTATAGGGAATCAATATCCGAATTTACAAATCTGATGCTAAATCACCGCAATAACAAACCTATGAACTTGATCAGTCTATTCAAGTTGATCTAATCTACATAATCGCCCGAATTAAACTACTAATTATTCACCCAATTAAAATCCCTAACAGTACCGACACTCACCTGGAAAATGGAAGTAGTCGACGGAATCAAACTCGGCAAAGGTGAGGTTCGCACTGCCAAGAGCTCGCGGTAAAGAGGCAATCGCTCGCTTGACCTAGGGTTGTGGCGCTGGCTTGGTGTGCGCGGACGAGGAGGAAGAAGAAGAAGAGAGAGCGGCGTCGGCGCGGCGCAGAGAACCGCTTGTACGGTTTCGGCATCGAGTGTCTGCGGCGGAGGAAGAGAGAAATCGGGGAAATTGATTTGCAGGAGGAGGTTTTTAGGGCTTTATTATAGTTTTGACTTTTTGCATAAAGGCCCTTCCAAGTTTGAAAATTTTCAACTTGGTCCCTATTTTGCAAAGAGGCCCCCTAAAGTTTGGTATTTAACACCTTGGGCGCCCGGGACCTCCCGGGCACCTAGCCCAGCTTCTTACCCCCTTCCTTTGGGGCATTCTGAGCTGCAGACACACACTCCTTCAGTCCTGCAACCAAGGTTAGTTCCAAAACAACCAAAGCAAGAATATTAGTCAATATTTACAGCCGTAGCTGTCTTGGTTCTGACTTCGGGTCTCCCAAACGGAACCCTAGGTCGAACCGACGCCTACTGTTCCCTCAACGGGGAACGCGTCCTCACCTACTCTTCTCTGGAGAGTTTACCTTTTGCCAACCGGCTCCTCCGGTTTGACTTTTGCCTGATCCACCTGACCAGGTCTTCGGTGCCCAGTCCTCGACCAGGACTTCGTGCCCACCTTCCGAGCAGGTCTTCGGTGCCCAACCCTCGGCCAGGTCTTAGTGCCTAATTCCTCGAACCAGGTCTTCGGTGCCCAGCCCTCGGCTAGGACTTAGTGCCCAATTCCTCGAACCAGGTCTTCGATGCCCAGCCCTCGGCCAGGTCTTAGTGCCCAATTCCTCGAACTAGGTCTTCGGTGCCCAGCCCTCGGCCAGGACTTAGTGCCCAATTCCTCAAACCAGGACTTATTGCCCAACTTCCAATCAGGACTTAGTTGCCCAGCTCACGGCCAGGACTTAGTGCCTAGATTAACTAGGACTTTCCTTCACACTTGAGTAACTTTATTAGATCACAAATAGTACTTAACTTTGAACCCTTTGCCAATATCAAAATAAGGTTCGATATGGTGCTTCCGGCACCAACAGTAAATTCTAAACCCATTTCAATTTCTTTTAAATCTAACATGGGTTGTAGGAATGGAGAAGCCCAAGAGAAAAGAAAGAAAATTAGATGCTTCACATGTGGAGAGCTAGGGCATTATCACACCAAGTGTCCAAGAAAAGTAGAGCTAAAGAAATTGGGACACTTGAGAAGATGGGAGAAAGAAGAAAGGAAGAGAAAAAGCTCATATCAAGGGGGAGCTCCAAGGATAAGGGAGATAATTCCTAACCTTGAGGTAAAATGTAATTCAAATTTAAGTTCCTCCATGCATGTTAGAAATAGTGTTAATTATTCATCCATGCATGCTAGAAATAATGAAAAATGATTGCTTGTGCATAATCATGGATTTAGATATAATGATAAGAATAGGGTTAACAAGGTAGATCAAAACCCTAGGAAGGTCATGCATCATGAAAAATTCAAGACCTCTGGACCTAAGGATCAAGGCAAAAATCCTAAGAAGGGAAGATATATGCCTAGGAAGGAGGGTAGGTCTAGGAATGTCCAAGGTGGACATGTGGATTCTAGGTTTAGGAACCTAGAAAGGGAAAATCAAGCTTTAAGGGAAAAACTTGATAGGTTGGAATAGACCCTAGAAAGATTCACCGTTGGATCTAAGGGTTTAGTTATAGTGTTGGGTGGTCTAAACCGCACCAATGATAGATCGGGATTGGGATACCAGTCTAAGGTCTCCAATGTCAATGGAAAGAAATATGCTAAGGTAGTGTATGATTATGGCAAGAAGGAGAAGTCCAAGAATGGCAAGGGGATGCCATCAAAAGGAAAGAAAAAGGACTTAACCAAGGACAAGGTGTCCAAGGTTAAGAAGGTTAGGTTTATAGGCCAAGAGTCACCAGAGATACACCGGTGTGGTCTAGTGTTTATTGAGTCACCTAGGGAGGTGGCTAGGGCTAAGAGCTCAAGGGGGAGCTCTAGGTGTTAGTAGGAGCCCTAGAGCCAATTATGTGATGATTGACTAGGGGCATTTTGTATCATATTCTATCATTAATAAAGACATGTTTGATTATTATACTTACTTTGTATTCTGTGCTGAATAACTAAGTATAATAATGTCCATGTGTAGTAGGTTCCTATCTACATTATATCGATTGGTTGAATAGATCGTGAGATAATGTAGAGAACACTACACTAAATTATTCCTAGTCAAGCATTAATATTCAGGGACAATATTAATGCATGGAGACTAGCATGTAGGTCAACTGATGACTTGAGCTCACAAGTCATGGATATGTGATATCAAGTTGACACATGGATATACATTGGAGAATGTGTACTGAATGACCCGCCATGAGAAAGTTTCATAGATTGTCATATGAGTGTCATAGACTTTCTCATATGACTATTGGTATGAATAGTCCTTAGACCTGAAGTCACTACAGTTCCCTACATAAGGAGTTATGTACTTTGTATCGTCAAACGTCACCCGTAACAGGGTGGACTATAAAGGCGATCACTGGGTATGTAATGAATTATGCGGAGGTATGTGAGTGATGTAGATGGGATCTATCCCTCCCATATGACGGGAGTGATATCTGTGGGTCCCTTGATCGAGTAGGACTACTGAAACGCATGGTCATGCTCAAATGAGTCAGTATGAGATATTGAGCTCATTTATTTGAGTGAGTCTACTCGGGGATCAAGAAACACAAGATTGATTGAGGATGACACGGTCTATGCCTCATTGGTCAATCTAGATATCAAGGATAGAAGGACAAAGTCATACATTGTCATAGTCACGGAGGTTTATTCGGATCTCGACTTTTCTTGTTACTTGGGTAGCAATGATCATTGCTAGATGTCGCTCATTGTTTATGTGTTTAAAGTATTCAGGCACATTGCCAACGTCACGAGAACCTATTGGGTCATACACAAAGGACACGATGCTTCGGGAAACCTGAGCCCGAGTTGGGAACTCGGGAAACCTGAACCCGAGTTGGGAACTCGGGAGACCTGAGCCCGAGTGGGAACTCGGGAGGTCAGTTAGGGAGCCCGAGTTAGGAACTCGGGAAGCCTGAGCCCGAGTTGGGAACTCGGGAAGTCCGAGCCCGAGTTGGGAACTCGGGAAGTCCGAGCCCGAGTTGGGAACTCGGGAAGTCAGATCGGGAAGTCCGAGCCCGAGTTGGGAACTCGGGAAGTCAGATCAGGAGATCTGCTCGGCAGACTGAGTTGGCACTCGGCAGACTGGGTCGGCACTCGGCAGACTGGGTCAGCACTCGGCAGACTGAGTCGGAGCTCGACAGACTCGGTCGAAGTTCGGCAGACTGGGTCAAGAGCTTGGCACTCGGTAGACTTGGTCGGGAGACTGGTCGGAAGCCCGAGGGGCCCGGTCGGGATTAAAGGGAAATTCATTAAAGTGTTTAATGAAGGGAAAAGAAAAGATTCTTTTCTTGCATGGGAAATGATAAAGAGCCACATGAAAAGATGTGCTCTTTATTGGGAAGCCAAAGAGACACAAACCTCTTCATATTCATGTGATGAGTATAAAAGAGGGCCTTGTGACTTTGGATGATGTCTTCTTCTTCTTCCACTCCTTCCCTTTCTTCTTTCCTCCCTCATCTTCCTCTTCTAGACGAAACCCAATTGTAGGGTTCTTGGTGTTCTGCGAGCTACCTCAAGTTGCTAGCACAACTAAGGTAACTCTCTCGAAGTTGAGAGATTGTGTCCGTGTGGATACGAGTAGAGGCACGGACATTTGAACGTGCAAGAGATCTGGCGCACCTTGGACGAGCGGGATAAGCAAAGGGCACGCTCCGAAGGTATACACTATAGATAGATCTATTAGATAGATGAACATTGTACGAGTTTTCTTTCACATGGATCGCTCGTGGGTTCTTGTTTCCGTTACGTTTTTATGTTTTTGTTCCGGGAGAACCCAACACTAGGAGCCTTTGGGATATATGGTGAATGGACCTTGGGAGGGTTGCTCCTAGAGGTCTAGATGGACCATGGGATGTGCCAAAAGAATTGGAGACGGACTTGAGTCTCCATTCTTGGGTTTTGACACATGGATTATGTGTTTTGTGCATGGAAATGTGACATTTGGGTCATATAGCATGAAAGGTGATTTTTGATGTGTAAATGCCATATAAATCAGTGCTAGGGATGCATTGTGGAATGACATAGGCAGAGACATCAAGAGGAGACCAAAACTATGACTTTAGGTCAAGGGTTAATTGAAGTTTTTAGCTAGTTTTGGGTTTTGTGTCAAATTTGGAAATGGTGATAGATACATGGTGAAATGTATTTTTCCCAAGTAGGTATGAGTACCACAAACTTCTCTACAAAATTTGAGAATTTTTGGAGATTTGTGGAATTTCTGGCGCATTTCTGAATTTGGCCAGAAAAACTGAAATTTTGATTTTCAGAGTATCAGTCAACTGTCCTGGGGGCAGTCGACTGGTCAGGGCTGGATTGGGTATCCAGCAGCTGATTGGTGTCCAAATGATGTAAAACAAGTGTTTGGGGGGGGGGTTAGTACACTGTGTTTAGGATCATTAGGGATTAAAAGAACCAATAATTGGAATATTATTGGGGTCTTTTTGATGTTAGGCAAAGGGGGAGAAGTGTTGGGTTTAAGTAGGAAACCAAACACGCCTTTGCAAGAAACCCTAGGTTTAGGGGGAGCTTAGAAAAAGGGGGAGCATGGTTGCTCCATTCTTGGCATAAGGGGAACCTTAGAGAGGTTCTTAAAAAGCTTTTGTAAGTCCAATGTAGGGGGAGATTTGGAGAAGCTTTAAAAAGCCCATTTTTGATAAAATTCCTAACTTGGGGAGGTTAGGTGTGGGATGCCTTGGGATAGGATCAATGTTTGTATTGCATATGTATTGGCGGTGTAAGTCCAAGATGGAGTCTTGGCAACGTAAGTCCAAATGTTTATTTAGCATTGTTATTACTATTTATTGCTATTTGTTTTCCCTAAGTTAAACGTATTGCCAAATATCAAAAAGGGGGAAATTGTTGAGGCAATCTATGGTTCGGAGTGACCATTGTTGGAGAAATCGACCCTAAGATGGTCCGGAGTGACCATAGGTTTTGATGTTTGGGCAAAGGGTTTAAGTTAGGTTTTCCCTTGTGTACTTATATGTGTATGTTGAGTCTGCAGGTTGTATAGGTTACACATATGGACTTGACTGGATGACCTCGGTACGGTGAAGGATGGCATGGAGGCAAGCTGGAGGCTTGCGTGCGCATCCGAGGGACCTTGGAGAGCAGGGACGATGAGCTAATGGGCGCGGACTTCGAGGCATACGTGAAGGATGACATTGAGGTAAGCTGGAGGCTTGCGTGCATCGGAGGGATGGAAGTCGAAGATGAAGAGGGCGCGAAAGCAACAGTCGAGGCTGCGGAGGAGGAGTCAGTCGAGTCGTGAGGGTTGAGTGCTGTGTGAATGTACTCGGGAAGGGATTTAGCTAGGGACCAGTCGACTGCCCTGGGGGCAGTCGACTGGTAGGTGGCTGGTGAGCTGGCAAATTCGAACGTTGGGAGTGTCAACGGTCGAATTTGGCTGGCACCAGTCGACTGCCCTGGGGGTAGTCGACTGGTAGCGAGAAATCAACCCTGAGTCCTATTTAAAGAGGACTTCGTGGTGGCTGAGTTTCTTGACGAAACTTGTCTTGATTAAAGGCAAGTTAGTAGTCTTTGGGCTCAAAGTTGTCAAAGGTGTTGTGGTGAGGTTTCTCCACCCACAAGGAGCGACGAGAGCTAGCCGGAGGTTATCCGGGGAGTGATCCACCGATGGATTCTTGGATTAGTCACCCGGCCGGGGTGGATACCAAGTAAATAGGTTTGTTAGCAGTGATTTCTTCGTTGTTATTGTTTAATATTATTGTTTCCGCTGTGCATACTAACAACGTAGGAAGAACAAGCCAAAGAAACGATATTCACCCCCTCTCTAGCGTACTACATACGATCCTATAACCATGTGTTTTGATGTTTGGGCAAAGGGTTTAAGTTAAGTTTTTCCCTTGTGATTTGATATGTGTATTTGAGTGTGCAGGTTGTACAGGTTACACATATTGACTTAGCTGTACGACTTCGGTATGGTGAAGGGTAGCATGGAGACAAGCTGGAGACTTGTGTGCACCCGAGGGACCTTGGGTAGCAGGGATGATGAGCCGAGGGGCGCGGACTTCGAGGCATGCGTGAAGGATGACATGGAGGCAAGCTGGAGGCTTGTGTGCATCCGAGGGACGAGAGCCGAAGACGAAGAGGGCACGAAGGCAACAGTCAAGGCTGCTGGTGTAACACACGAAAATTCTCAAAACTAATTTTAGAAATATCCTAGAATTTATGGATATTTTTATAGAATTTTTTCATGGACAAATAAGGCAAAAATAAATAAAAATAGAATGCGTAGTAAAAAGGCTTAAGTGGGGTTTGATCACTAGACCTTTAGGGTAAGAGAAGAATAGACTTACTAAGTGGGATGGTTTGCTTTCATTGAAATAGAATAGAGAAAGAGATAAATAAGGTGAAGTTAGTTAAATTTTCCCATAAGTATAAAAGGGAAACTTAAGGGTTTTTAGATTTATTCTTTTTCTCACCTTCTCACCGACGACCCCTCTCTCTCGTGCGACCCTTCCTCTCCCTCTCCCGAGTCTCTCTTCCTCCCTCACTCACGGCAAACCAAGGAGGAGGTCCAAGGGGTTTGTGTTGGGCGGATTCAAGAAGGAGGACACGCTAGGGGATCTTCTTAAGGAGTAGTTCTTTGTTAGAGCCTCTCAGAGACTAACACCCTCTACAGACTTTAAGGGCACCACTAGATGGGCTGGACGTGCTTCCCCCTTTAGTTTGGAGTTTAGACGCACCGTCGAGTGCCTAGGAAGTGTCCTTAAAAAAAAAGGGGAGTTTTAGGCACGTAAGATGCTCGAGAAAATGTGAAGAAGCTCTAATATGAGTTTTAGCATATTTTTGAAATTAGCTATCCTTGCTTAATGTTTATGGACCCTAGTTCGTCCATTGGGTGGGCTCCTAGATCGCCCCTAGGCTCTAAATCGCCTAGTAGATGCAAGGTTAAAGAAAAGAATATTTATGAAAGTATTTAACTTTTTATGGCATGTGCTTGGACTCTAGTTCGTCCATGGGTGGGCTCCTAGATCGCCCCTAGGCCCCTAGATCGCCTAGTAGTACCATAATGGGTTCGGGATTAGCTACCCTAATGGGTTCGGGATTAGACCAAGCCTTATTACCCCGGGCATCCGCAGCACCGCGACGTATTAGGGTTTTTATTCTTGGTTGGGCGCCTGTAGCACCCAGACCAAGCCTAAGTACCCCAGGCATCCACAACACCGCGAGGTATTAGGGTTTTTATTCTTGGTTGGGAGTCCGCAGTACCCAGACCAAGCCTAAGTACCTCGGGCATCCGTAGCACCACGAGGTATTAGGGTTTTTCTTCTTGGTTGGATATGCTGGCACTTTGGCGAGGGCATATTTCTTTATTTCATGAATTTGCTGCAAGGCAGCAAGAGTACATAGGCAGGTACATAATATGCAAGATAACTCTTACCGGGAACGAGTGGGTCGGAGCCTTTTGTTCCTGTCCTCCTGCACATGACTACTTAATCCAGCTAGCTTTCTGGAGCCCTTGGGTTTTTCCGGGACTCTGATCTGACCTCCCCACTGTAACATCACCAAGACACCAGCTGGTCCCCTTTGACTTCAGCCACTTGGTCGCCTACGGGGAATTTTATTTTCTGGTGGTAAACAGAGACCATTGCCTGGAAGACACTGAGCGCCGGGCTACCCAAGATGGTGTTGTAGGATGAGGGAGCATCCACAATCAGGAAGGGTGTCCTCCTGGTCCTTTCAAGCACATCGCTGCCCAATGATAGCGATAGGTGATTTGCCCTATCGATTGTACTCGATACCCCGTAAAGTCGAACAGTGGGGTCGAGATCGGTAGTAGCTCATCCTCGTCGATCTACATTTGATCCAGAGCCGCCTTGTACAGGATGTTCACAGAGCTTCCTGTGTCTACGAAGATGCGCTTAACCTCGTAGTTGGCGATGCGGGCAAGGATTACTAGGACGTCTTCATGGGGAGCTTCCACTTCTTCCAGGTCTGCTGGACCGAAAGAGATTGTAGGGCAGTGCTCCTGGCTCTGACTCGTCCTGATTGAGTAGTTTTCCAATCGCTGGGTATGAGATTTCCTTACTCGGTGGGAATATCCTCCGGTGGGTCCCCCGGAGATTACTCCAACATGCCCCAAGGGCGGGCCATGTACAGGGGCCTTGCCCTTCCAGGATCTCTCTTTAGGGAGGGAGATTTGCGAGGTGCAGGCCTCCGACTCCTTCCTCGCGACCGTGATCGAGACCGATGTTGGGTCTCGTTTTCCCCGGCCTGCTGCTGCCGAGGAGAAAGGCTTTGCCGCGGAGATCTTCGGCGATACTCCGATTTATTCCACTTTCTCCGAGGTTTGGTGTTTGCCTCCTCAATAAATTTCTTCTTCAAGGCGTGACGCTCCTCGGTGGAGTGTGTTGTACTGTCGTGAAAACCACAGTACTTCGTCAATGGCTCAGGCTGCTCGGTATCCACCGTCTCGACTAGCCTTCACCTCCCAGCCCACTGGTCCTTCCCGAGGTGAAGGTCTTTTCCTCGGGTTGGAGTTGGGGGCTCCCTCTTTTCAGACCAGGGAACAACCTGAGGGAGGACTCTGATTGGTTCCTTGCGATGGGCATACTGCACCTCCTCCACGTTAACATGCTTGACAGAACGCCCCAGCAAATCATCGAAGTTGATGGGGGGCTTCTTCACCAAGGATCAGAAAAAGTCCCCTTCCGCGAGCCCTTGGGTGCAGACACTGACGAGGATTTCCGACGTTGCACTGGGCACGTCTTGTGCCACTTTGTTGAACCGCCGGATGTACTCCTTGAGCGGCTCTTTCGGCTTCTGCTTGAGGGCGAACAGATTGAGTATCGTCTTCTAATAGAGACGGCTACTAGCGAAGTGGTGGAGGAAGGAGGTTTTAAACTCCGCGAAGGAGTTGATAGAACCTTGTGGCAGCCTTTGAAACCATCGTTGGGCTGCTCCAGACAGGGTGTTTAAGAACACCCGGCACTTTACACCGTCAGTATACTAGTGCAGGAGTGGTGCATTCTCAAACTTGCAGACATGATACTCCGGATCTGTCTTCCCTTCATAATCAGCAATCCCAGGCCCGCGAAACTGTTTCGGCATGGGGTCTTCCACAATCTCAGATGAGAAGGGAGTAGAGGGAACCTTATGGGAGGCCTTAGGTTCCTCCCCTTTCCCTTGTCCTTCTTCGTGCCTCTGTGCGCTGGAGGCTACCGAGTTGGTCTTCTCGATATCTCTGGGAGTGTCTCTCCAGGAGCCTGGGGCTGCTCCATCCCATCGCTCTAATGGTGTGATAGATCTTCGCGAGTTAGAGATGGAGACTCTAGGGATCTCCTCCCATGCAGGAGCCCCTCGCTGCGAGGCGACTTGCTCGATTTGGTGCTGCTCGAGCGCTTCTTTGATGACGTTGGCCACCAAGCGATCCAGTTCCTCCCTCCTCAGGACAATGAATTGTCCCTCCGGCCCTGCCATCGGTGCTCCCTCTGGTGCTTTTCTGGTTTCCCACAGACGACACCAAACTTGTTCTGGAAGGAATTGATATTGACAGCCAGTCACCGGGGATCAGCCCACGTAGATGTTGAAGATAGGGGAGGAACTCCGTGCCCTGCGAGATCAACACAAGCATTAAAGGAACACGCCGGAGGTTGTTCGGTAGAACCCACTCCGACGCTCAAGTCAGTGCCTCGATGGAGAAGAGTAGAAGATAAAAAAATACACGAGCAATAGAGAATGGATAACCCTTTTATCGGAGGGGTTGAAATACCTTTTATACATGCGGCGGCTGCCTTGGTGCATTCCATGATCTATGCCACACCCCCTTCGTCGGTTACAGGATAGTCTTTCAAACGGTCCACGTCGTCATTAAGTGTGACCTGTTGCGATATTTAAGGGTCATGATGACTCCGTGATAGTGGGGGTGCTTATCCATAGATTCGAGAAAAAAGAGGGGGCCGTTACTTAAGGTCGAATGCTGCTTGGACTCCGCTTCCCCGAGGTGATCTCGGGGTCTTCTGGCCGGGAGGTCGCGGGCGCTCAGCTTCCCTGATGCGGTCTCGGGACCCGACATCCTGGGGTGATCAGGGCGTGTTTACCGTGGGGGGCCCTGGAGGCTCCTCTTCCCGAGAGGGTCCCAGGAGCTCTGAAAGGGAGTCGCTCGGCTTCGCCCCATCTTGTCACCCAGCTTCTTCAGTCTACGTATCTTGCTAAGGGCTATTCAACCCTATGACACACCATTCTCCGTATTATTTTCAGAAGACAGAACATTTACATAGCAGTAATAAAATATAAGAATAAAAAAAATTAGAGCTGAATAATCAACATATTTTTAGTGAGACTTTTATATTAAGATAATTAATATAGTCCAAGTCACTAGTTAGAAAGCTAAAATTCTAATACCAAAATATTTAATCAAAATGACAACAAAAAAAATCCAGCAAATCAATCATTATATATAAAGGTTGTTGGATACGATTTTGATGCCATCGATCGTTGAAAGTCAAGTTTGACTTCAAAATCGAAATCTACGTTTCGCGTAGATAAATCTGGACTATTTATTTACTCAAAATCGATTAAGGATGAATGAGAAATTAATTGTTCAAGATACGCTCAATGGTGGCCGTCGGATCAAAGATCTGGACAGATCGCAAGAAGGTGCGATCTGGAGCGTCGAATCAAAGATCTGAATTTGAAGAGGGAGAATGGATCTGAGGCGTCGGATTAAATGTTCTAATCTGACGGTCGAGATCAAGATGGATCTGAAGAGTTATAATTCTTCAGATCAAGGGACGAGATTAAATGACCTTTAAAGGGTTATACCCTTTCGTTATGAACGGTCCAGATCTGTCCGACCAAAGGGTACTTACCTCTTCACTCAATATAAATAGATCCCTCCACTAGATCATTTCAATCATTCAAGCATTGCAATCTAAAGCATTTGCACTCATCCATCTTCTGCATCGAGAGTCCAAAAAGCCTGCGAAAAGGTTCGCCGGTCTCGGAATTTGAAGTGCTACTATTCCGAGACGACGTCGTTGTATCTTGGAAACGAATTGCTGCTATCCGTGAGCACCAGTAGTGGAGCAATATCGTTTTATAGAGATAGTGTCAAACACTAGCCTCGACGTAAACCAATCAGTTTGCTTCCTTCGATAGCAACCTCCCGGAAGATCCGACGGTCGTAAATCGACTAAGTCAAATATCGAGGAGATAGCAACTTCCCGGAAGATCCGACGGTCGTAAATCGACTAAGTCAAATACCGAGGAGATAGCAACCTATCGGAAGATCCGACGGTCGTAAATCGACTAAGTCAAATACCGAGCAGATACAAGTCATCAAAATCTCCAACAATCGTAAAACGATATTCGGCAAACTGATATGGCCGAAGTCAACGATGTAACAACCGCTGTCGTCCCTCACGCCGAGAAGCCGAATGGAGTCGACTTCAAAATCAACGATATACCAACCGCCGCCCCTCACGCCGAGAAGCTGGAGAAATTCAACGGAGCCGATTTCAAAAGATGGCAGCAGAAGATGCTGTTCTACCTAACCATGCTGAACCTTGTACAGTTCCTGCGTAAAGACCCGCCAGCCGCTATGGAAAATAATTCCGGGAGCCAGGCTGCTCGCGATGCGTGGTCACACGGAGACTTCCTGTGCCGCAATTACGTTCTTAATGCGCTGGACAATGCGCTATATAACGTATATTGCATAATGGAGATGGCCAAGTCACTGTGGGAATCGCAGAAGAAATACAAAACCGAAAAACGCCGGACTGAAGAAATTCATCGTCGGTCGGTTTTTGGATTTCAAAATTGTGAATTCCAAGAGCGTCATGTCTCAGGTCCAAGACATGCAACTGATAATGCATGATCTGGACGCCGAAGGAATGACGCTGAATGAGTCATTCAAAGTTGCTGCGGTAATCGAGAAACTCCCTCCTTCATGGAAGGATTTCTAAAAAATTACCTAAAAAGCATAAGCAAAAGGAGGGCTTGAACCTTCGACCTTGTGTAATAGCCACACGCTCTAACCAACTGAGCTATTACTACTTACCCTAAAATTTGTGGGGAAAAACCATATTATCAGCAAAGTACATTCTCAAAGGCTGCGAGCCTTCGTACAAATACTTGAAAGTGTGGGGGTGCTTAACAAAGGTCGAAGTACCTAAGCCAAAGCAAGTTAAGATCAGACTTAAAACGTTCGATGCAACATTTGTCGGATATGCCCAAAACAGTTGTGCACATCGCTTCATAGTCAGACATTCCTGATATTCATGTGGGTACAACCATAGAATCTCGGAATGCAATATTTTTTGAAGATGTGTTTCCAAATAAGAAGGAAAACGTTCAAAATAATGACAACGGAAGTTCTAACAAAGATAATGTTCCAGAACTTAGTTGTCATAAAAGGGCTATTGACAATTAAAGCGAAGAGCCACGTCGGAGCAAACGGACTAGAGTTGAGAAATTGTTCGGGCTGGATTTCATGACATTCATGTCAGAAATGGACCCAAGAACACTAAGCGAAGCTCTCTCTGGTCCCGACGACCCATTGTGGAAAGAAGCTGTCAATAGTGAAATCGAGTCCATCATGAATAACCATACTTGAGAATTAGTAGACCTTCTGGTACTAAACCATTAGGTTGTAAGTGGATACTAAAACACAAGTATAAAGCTGATGGATCGATTGACAAGTATAAGGCCAGACTTGTAGCTAAAAAGTACAAGTAACAGGAAGGCCTTGATTACTTCGATACCTACTCACCGGTGACAAGGATTACGTCCATACGAGTGTTGATAGCCATTGCATCATATCATTGTATGACTTTGAAATACACCAAATGGATGTTAAGACTGCGTTCTTAAATGATGAGTTAGAAGAAGAAATCTACATAAAGCAACCCGAGGGGTTCATAGCTCCTGGAACTGAGGGAAAGGTGTGTCGACTTGTTAAGTTGTTGTACGGACTTAAACAAGTACCAAAGCAATGACATGAAAAATTTGATAAAATAATGTTGTCAAACGAATTCAGAATAAATGAATGTGACAAATGCATTTATGTCAAAAGCACACCTGAGAGTTATATAATCGTTTGTCTATACGTAGACGACATGCTCATAATGGGAAGTAATCATGATATCATCATGAGTACTAAGAAAATGTTGACCAATAGTTTCGACATGAAAGATATGGGTCTAGCAGATGTCATATTGGGAATTAAAATTCTCAGGACGTCCGATGGGATAGTTTTAACACAATCCCATTATGTAGAGTCAGTATTGAAAAGATTCAATACATACGATCTCTCTACTGTAAAAACACCTATGGATCTAAGTCAACACATAGCGAAAAACCATGGTGAACCCATATCGCAATTAGAATATTCCCGGATAATTGGCAGTTTGATGTATCTCACAAACTGTACTCGTCCGGATATTGCCTGTGTGGTCAACAAACTGAGTCGTTTTATGAGTAATCCAAACGACACCTATTGGAAAACACTGATGCGAGTTCTTAGATATTTAAAATATACTATAAACTACAGATTACATTACGGAAGGTATCCTGCAGTTTTGGAGGATATTGTGATGCTAATTGGATCTCCGATACAAAAGACTCCAAATCCACTAGTGGATATGTATTCATGATCGGTGGAGGAGCAGTATCTTGGAAATCCACTAAGCAAATATGCATAGCTCGGTTAACAATGAAATCCGAGTTTATAGCACTTGATAAAGCAGCTGAAGAAGCTGAATGGTTGCGGAATTTCTTGGAAGATATTTCAGCTGGACAAAACCTGTGCCCGCCGTACTTATCCACTGTGATAGTCAATCGGCAATTGGAAGGACACAGAGTAGTATGTATAATGGTAAGTCACGACATATACGTCGTCGACATAATACCATTAGGCAGTTGATCTCGAACGGAGTGATTGCAATCGATTATGTCAAATCTAAGGATAATTTGGTAGATCCCCTAACGAAGGGGCTAAATCGAGATCAAGTATACTGCTCATCAAGAGGAATGTGATTGAAAATCTACAACTAAAAACGACTGTAGCGGTAACCCAACCTTGTTGACTAGAGATCCCAAGATCTTGGTTCAATGGGACAACGAAGTTACAGAAGTTGTGTAACAGCACAAGAGAAATAATTATCTCTACTATCCCAATCCTAGGATGATTTGGTGCTGTCCTACCACATGTAGTGAGGATAAGCTTATGCTTTTAATGACTTCTATACCTTTAAGGTGGAGTATGGTAGGATACTCTTGATAAAAGTGTCACCTATGTGAGTGTGAAGACAGGCCGCTTTAATGAAACACTCACGAATCCAAGATGGTGTCCATTGCCGAAACGGAACCAACCATGAGAACCAAAAGTGGGTGAGATAAGTCTCTGTGTGGGTGTTATTGTCTTAGTATACACCAACAGCTGAGCAGTTCAAGACATTACGTTCACTGCGCAGCCTAGTATGCTCGATAGCATTCCACTACGGAAGATTCAAAGCCACAAGCTACCTTTCCCGATGCATTGACTTATCGATTGGACTCTTGTAAAGTGTCAGCATGCATACATGCAATACATGCATTAATTTCCATTCATGTGGGGGTTTGTTGGATACGATTTTGATGCCATCGATCGTTGAAAGTCAAGTTTGACTTCAAAATCGAAATCTACGTTTCGCGTAAATAAATCTGGACTATTTATTTGCTCAAAACCGATTAAGGATGAATGAGAAATTAATTGTTCAAGATACGCTCAATGGTGGCCGTCGGATCAAAGATCTGGACAGATCGCAAGAAGGTGCGATCTGGAGCGTCGGATCAAAGATCTGAATTTGAAGAGGGAGAATCGATCTGAGGCGTCAGATTAAATGTTCTAATCTGACGGCCGAGATCAAGATGGATCTGAAGAGTTATAATTCTTCAGATCAAGGGACGAGATTAAATGACCTTTAAAGGGTTATACCCTTTCGTTATTAACGGTCCAGATCTGTCCGAACCAAAGGGTACTTACCTATTCACTCAATATAAATAGATCCCTCCACTAGATCATTTCAATCATTCAAGCATTGCAATCTAAAGCATTTGCACTCATCCATCTTCTGCATCGAGAGTCCAAAAAGCCTGCGAAAAGGTTCGCCGGTCTCGGAATTTGAAGTGCTACTATTCCGAGACGACGTCGTTGTATCTTGGAAACGAATTGCTGCTATCCGTGAGCACCAGTAACGAAGCAATATCGTTTTATGGAGATAGTGTCAAACACTAGCCTCGACGTAAACCAATCAGTTTGTTTCCTCCGATAGTAACCTCCCGGAAGATCTGACGGTCGTAAATCGACTAAATCAAATATCGAGGAGATAGCAACCTCCCGGAAGATCCGACGGTCGTAAATCGACTAAGTCAAATACCGAACAGATACAAGTCATCAAAAACTCCAACAAAGGTTAAGGCAATTTACAACTATACACTTGATGCAAATACGTAAGGAGGTCATCTATAATTTTCAGTCAAACTTAAAATCTCATGAAATCCATGATTCAATTAAACAAGAACACCAAACTACCAAAGTATTTTTAACTCGTTAAATTTAATATGACTACCTTAAATAGAAATAATTACTACCACCTATCTAAGCATGGAAATTGATCACAATCATCCCATTTCTTTTTTCACTTGGATGGCGCAGCGATGGTGTATAAGGCGGGGGTGATGGGGATGCTGAGGAGGGACAACTATTACACCTCCAACTTGTTCAGATGTTGCTTGTAGTTGATCTCGATGATAATGAGAACTACAATAACGAGAAAGATGAAACCAACGATTCACATGGCTTTTTCGGTGCTATTAAGTAGCTCCTTGGTCACGGTGACGACCTCGGTGGTGGCGCCCCTACCTTGTACGATGATCACAGACACCAAGACGAAGCTCAACATATGGGAGACAAAGCAATCGACCTCTCGTAGAAGTGAATTCTTCGACGAAGACGAAAAAGGAGATTACATTTTTTTTTTTTGGAGAGGGATGGTTTGGAGGTTTTTGGATGAACAGTAGAAGGAAGAGGAGGTATTATAAGAAAAAGATATCTGATTTGATCAATCTAAAAATGAATGTACGTACGTAGTATGTAAAATCAAATACATTGTGAATGTATGTAGTATGTAAAATCAAATACATTGTTTGGTAAAAGGTTGAATTAATTCTGACAAAAATAAAAACTAAATGTCTTTTATACAAGAAATATTAATAATCATTTTTTTTTAAAATTACATCATGAACATTTAAATTCATCAATATTTTTATTTTTAGAATTTTAATGAATAATTTAAAAATTATAAAAGAAGATTAAAAATATTTATAAAATAATTTTAATTTATTTTTCTTTTTATAATATTTAAATACAAAAAGGAAATTAATAAAAAGCAAAAATAAAGAGAAAGTAAAAATAAATTAAAGTTTTAATTATTTTATTTTTTTGTAAGTATCCTAGATGAGTTTTGATGTGGTCAACTGAGTCAAGTTAGGTCCTGTTATATTTTAATCCCTATGTCTAAGTGTGTAGGAGCTTAGGAGTTCAGGAAGTCAAGCAGAAGACGTAGCGGTCGAGAAGGATGACACGGAAAGGGAGCCGACGAGCTCAGTGCATCCGAGGGATGCGGAGGTCTGTGGATGAGTATGCCGGTGGAGCGAGAATGACGTGCGCGACGTCCGAGGGATGAGACGCCAAGGAGAAGCATGCTCGAGGAGAAGGCCGGAGGAGGGTTCAGGTGAGCCAAACTCTGGAAGGTCCGAGATTATCCAAGAAGACTCGCTGGAGACTGGTCAACACTGTGCTAACTGAAAGTCACTCGGGGTTTCGTGAATGGGGGCGCCCCTGTTCTCGGGCGCCCCAATGCATGCAGGCGCCTGAGAAGCCAAAAATATTCAGAAGTAGCCATTCGCTAACGTTGCAAAGTGGATAACCCCTAAGCCACGTGTCAGGCACCCCCAAGCACTCGACCACTCCTATAGGGCCACATCAGCCATCGGATAAACTTTATTGGGCTATAAATAGACTCCTAGAGCTCAGTTACATTTATCAATTCATCGTAAACAAATTTCTACTGAGTTTTTCTCTGCCTTTCTGAGTTCTAGTGTGCATAAGAGGCATCTCCACCCCAAGGAGTCTGATATGAAGATTGAGCTTATTTTTGCCTTGGATTAGCAACCTTCCTGGTTGCAAACCAAGTAACTGTCTGTGTCTCTTTTCTTTCGCTTTGTTATTTTTACTTATGTTACTTATTTTTGATAACTAATATCCATCTTTGTTTAAGCAAGACAAAAGATAGGTTTAAATTTACAGGGGCAATTCACCCCCCTCTTGCCGACCGCACGATCTCCATCAAGTGGTATTAGAGCGAGGACGCTCCAGAAGGACTAACCGTCAACTGAAGCACTTATAAAATAGTCGGACCAGTTATCTCACTACCAAAGTTCGAGGGGGAGTTCGCTAATTGGAAGTGAAAAATACAGTTATTTTTTAAAACTGACTTTGAACTATTACTAATCTTGAAACAAGGTTTTGAAGTTCCCAAAGATGCCGACGACAAAAATAAAGATGAAAGCCTATGGACAAAAAAGGAGCAAGCGGAGTATGTAGCGAACGGGAAGGCAGAGTTTCATCTGCTAACTGTTCTACTGGCGTAAGAAGTCAATCGTATCGGAACCTACAAGTCAGCAAAGGAACTTTGGGAAAAGTTCCTAAAGCTTCACGAAGGTACTTCTGAAACAAAGTTGGCAAAGCGAGATCTGCTTCATAACTAACTTAGCAATCTCCAAATGGAAGAAGGAGAATCAGTTGCCCAGCTGCATGCCAAAATCAAAGAGTTGATCACGGGACTTATGAACCTCGGAGAAATGGTAACTAGTTGCGACCTTAAACATATTCCCGAGGACCCCAGACTGGACTTCCGTAATAGACGTGTACTTCATATCTAAGTATCTTAAGGCAAGTACCGTAGAACAATTATTTTCTACATTAGAATTTCATGAATCTCGGTGTGCAGGAAAGAGTAAGATGGACAATATAGGCCTAAGCACGACGAAGGTCCAGCATGAGGAGGAATTTTCAGAAGATGAAGAAGACACAATGTACATGGTAAGAAAATTATCTAAGTATTTCAAATCTAAAAGGCTTAATAAAGTGCAGGGTAAAAAATGTTCCCCAAAGCAAATGAATATGTTAGTGCAAAATGCATCAGTGATGAACAGTCATCCTCTAGTATTTTGATGTTTGACAATATACTAAAGTTAGTGACTACATATGATAGACAACTTAAGGGTAGTCAAAGTGATCAAGGGTTAAACCAAACATGACCTTATGTTTGGTAGGGTAAACCCAGGTTTGATCAGTTTGACAAAGGGTTAGGCAAACATGATTTGATGTTTGGCAGAATAAATAAAACCCAGGGTTGGTCAGTTTGACCAAGGGATTAAAATCAAACTGGACTTAAGGTTTGGTATATTTACCTGAAGATTGGAAGAAGTCTAGTCAGGATCATGATGACTAGCAAAGGAGTGATTGTGGAAGAAATTCTAGTGAGTGAAGCTAGGTGAACTAAATCCTGGTGAGTGATAGCAAGGGAAGCTAGGTGGAAGAAATCCTAGTGAGTGAAGATAGGTGAACTAAATCTTGGTGAGTGAAGTTGGGTCCTAGCAAGTGAAAATAGGTGGATTAAGTCCTGGTGAGTGAAGCTGGGCACTAAGTCTTGGTCCGGGGGACTGAGCACTAAGTCCTGGTCAGGGATCGGGCAACGGAGTCTTTGCCGAGCGAGGATAGCGGAGAGAAGTAGAGACGGGTCAAGGTCAAACGTCTCGAGATACGAGTTCTCGGAGGCTGAGCAAAAGTCTAGCTGAGGTCCCGGTTGGCAAAAGCTTTAGTCGAGTGGGAATCGCGAACAGAAGTAGAGACTGGTCGAGGTTGGATGTCTCAAGATTCGGGTTCTCAGAGGCTGAGCGAAAGTCCAACCGGGGGTTTCGGTTGGCAAAAGTAACTTCTCCAAGTATGGAGTAGGTGAGGACGCGTTCCCCGGGAAAGGGAACATTAGGCGTTGGTTCGATCTAGGGTTTCAGGTGAAATCCAAAGTCAGAATCATTCTTTAAGGCTAAGATTATCTATATATTTGTCTTGTGTTTGTTGTCTTGTAGGTACCTGGAGTTGGAGGCAGGATAGGAAAGTAAACGCAGGAGAAAACACACTTGGGAAACAGCTCCCGGGCGCTTGACTTGAATCAGGCGCCCAAGAAGGCTGGGCGCCCCAGTTTGGGCAGCTCACTCCCAGGCACCTGGCAAGCCAGGCGCTTGAGGTTTCCCAGGCGCTTGGGAAGGCCATCTTATTCCTGCTGCGATTTCGGCGCTACGGATGAAGTTTGATCGACACGTGGCAGTCACCCAAGAGCTTACATGCGCTCGTGAAGCCTATATACAAAGGGGTTCAACCCCTCAATGCAGAATATCAACTTTCACATCTGCAAATGCAGTCTGTGCGAAACAAAAGTGCTCAAGGCGAAGCTTTGCGACCAAGGAGACTCTATGAAGAAGTCCACGACACTTCGGACTTCCGGATTGGCCGGACCTTCAGCTTTTTGTTGGTTTGCTTTTTATTTACATATTAAATTCATTTATTTTGTGTTTGTAACTTGAACTGTAAGACGGGTTTCTCCGCCTCCGGAAAGTTTGGAAAGGAGACCATTAGTGGACTCACGATTGAGTGCTTAGTCCTTGGATGTACTAACCCTGGGGGGTTGTAAACCAAGTAAAATCCCGTGTGTTCATCTTGTCTTTCATTAAGTTTATTTTTATTTTCCGTTGTGTACTAACCCTGGTAGAAAGATAAACGATGAGTTTTCCAATGAAATTCTGACAAGTTGTACGAGTCGATATTCATTCCTCCTCTATCGACCGACATCGATCCTACAAGTGCTATCAGAGCCTGGAAGCTCTTCACCGGACTAACAGCCGAAGGAGTAAAGACGCTAGGAATTGAGGGGGAGCAAGGGTGAATACAGGTATTTTTTTTTCAATTATGCCCATTTTTAAATTTCATATTATTTGTTTTAAGTGCAGGGAGAGAGGACACTATAAAAACCAGTGTCCTAATCGTAAAACTCGATCTTCGCCACCGGCGGCAAAGGAGGTACCAGTGCTAGGAGTTCGGAGGGACAAGAGTCACATCCACTACTTCAGATGCCAAAAGCTGGGACATTACAAGAACTAGTGCCCAGACTGGAAAAAGGTTCGATCCACAATGCCAAGATATGCGACTACGGTAAAGGAGGTACGGAAAATAAATTTTTGCGAAAATATTTTTCAATTTCCTGAAAAATTAGATCTTCCTACTAAATTAAATTATTTGCATAATGAGTTAACTATATTGCATGACAAATTAGTTACAAATGGATCCAACATAGATTATAGTAAAATATCAAATATTAATTCTTTAATCCTTAATATTAATGATAGAATTTTCGAAATTAATAATAATACTTTAATTTCTGATAATTCTAATAATGTTAGGTATGACAATAACACTTTAATTTCTAATATTTCTGATGATGCTAAGGATGATGATAAAATCTTAACATCTAATAATATTGCTGATAATCTTAATATTTTTGAACATAATATTGACGATAATACTCTAGATAATGTTGAAGATAATACTCTAGATAATGTTGAAGATAATACTCAAGATAATGTTGATAATAATACTCAAGATAATATTGATAATAATGCTCAACCCATTTCTGAAGATAATATTGACAATTATAGTCAACTCTTAGATAATTCTACTGCTTTTGAATATAATGATTTAACTTTAATTAATAATCTTGAAAATTATTCTACTTATTGTGAAGATAATGACACAATTTTAAATTCTGAATTTAACCCTGAAGATTTATTATTTATTTCATTTTGATTTTTTTTTGCCTCTCTTTTCTTTTTATTCCCTTCCACCATTCTTTAAGTTCCCATAGGTTTGTTGATCCTGTAGAATCTGACCCGTTTTCTCATTGAGCGAAGGGTACGAAATAAATCAGATTGATTTTTCGATCAAAAACAAAAAAAGTACTATGTGAAATCTTCGGGTTTTTCCTCTTCCTCTATCCCTACCCAATAGCATAGGTACAACGTTTGAATCAATAGAGAACCTTTTCTTCTATCTGAATCGATATTATTACATTCCAATTCCTTCTTGATACCTCCCAAGGAAAATCCTGAAAAGAAGAATATAATTCTAAAGATGAAGAAGAATTCATTAAAATTGAAGCTATAATTAAAAAGACTTACAAGAATTCAAATAAAACAGAAGGATTAAGTAAAATTAAGAACTTAAAAACAAAAGAAATAGTAGGTGAATCAGAATTTTTTGAATGAATGGAAATGATGTAATTAGACCCAAAATTATTATTCAAATTTTTAAAACTTTAATCTTAATTAAATTCAAACTCAAATCTTAAAAACTTTAATCTTAATTAAGCTTTAAATTTAAATTTTTTTCCTTAAATATTATTTTTATTCGTAACATATTAATTAATTCTTAACTAATTTAAACTTTAATTAATTTTAATAATTTAACCTTAATTAATTCTTAACTAATTTAAACCTTAATTAATTTTAATAATTTAACCTTAATTAATTCATAACTAATTTAAACCATAATTAATTTTAATAATTTAACCTTTAATTAATTCTTAACGATTTCAATCTTAATTAATTTTAATAATTTAACCTTTAATTAATTCTTAACGATTTCAACTTTAATTAATTCATAATAATTTTTCCTTTAATTAATTCTTAACAATTAATTCATAATAACTCAAAACTTAATTAATCCTTAATAACTTAAATTTTAACTAACTCTTTACAACTTAAATCCTTTTTAACAACTTAAGTCTTAAATCTTAATTAATTAATAATTCAATAACAAATTCAAACCTTAATTCAACAAAATCCATGAACTAAATTCCAATTAATTACCTTCAGATATGAAATTAAATAAAATTCTACCCAATCGATACCTCCAACTAAATAACAATAAATATGTCAAAGTGGGTTGACATATTTGCGGGTTCACACGGTTAGTATCAAATCGAGAATTTGATACTTTATTAGAAACTTAATTAAAATATGTTGACTTGATTGACTCATGCATAAATGTTATGTCTATGCATCTTCTTTTCTCTTCTTATATATTTGCCATGTCATTCATGTTTACGTTTCTGCATAATTTAGAATGGATAGATAGGAAAAAGATTGGTTGATACTTGCCTAACCTAGTACCAGGATAGGGCGAGATGATAGTACATTATGGAACTAGCCGAAGCTACCTCGCCACATCCTTGACTAGTTAGATCAGAGTTTTTCAAAAAGTAAATTAAAAGCATTCTTTCTTTAAAAAGCTTTGTCTAAGGAAAGGGTTGATTATCCAATAAGGCTATGGCCAAAGAAGACCTCTGTGCCTCGTCAAGACTTGGAAGTCAATTATTGAAAAATACTTTTAAGCTACTAGTCGATTAAACTCGAATCTAACTCAAGGTCAAACAATCTATAAATTAAATTGAGAAAAAATTATTCAAGCATCTCACAAACACCTATAAGGCAACCGTGCTTGCTCGTATTGCGACACTTAGAATGGGTGAGATGTTAAAGACTAATTAATTGACAAATGGTTTTTAAAATGTTTTCAAAATCTTTAGGATATTTTTCTTAAAAATCTATTTTCAAAATAATATTTAAACATAATAATGTTTTAATAAATTTCATGCTTGACTGGGTGTTTACTTATAAGTAAATTTTCAAAAATTATATCTTTTCGAAAGGTGTTTAACGTACACATAGACACAAACCTTTTAGCTCAACACTAAAGTCCCTTAAGACACTTAGGTAGAGGTCCTTGTAGTTAACGAGGGTAGCCAGAAGGTGTCAGGTTTAGGGGGAGTTTTTATTTTTGCGAATTCTTATTTTTAGAAAACTATTTTTCAAAACTTATTCCTTTCAAAAATTTATATCTGTTCAAAATGGTTTTGTGCTCTAAAAATTATGTTCATTTCAAAATGCATTTCGAAAAATATTTTTCAAAAACTTATTATGACATTTCAAAATATTTTTCAAAAATTATTTCCTTGAAAACTATCATATTATTTTAAAGAATACTCTTTAAAAAATGCTCTTTTGATTTGGATAAACTCTAAAGACACATAGAAAATTTTCTTAATGATCTATAAGAATTTCTAAGATTGTGTTAGGTTTAGGGGGAGTCCTAATCAAATAAACTTAATTTATTTCTATTGTTCCTGATTATTTCAAAAATTTTAAATTCTTTTCTTTTGAATCAAACCCTAAGACTTAGAGAAAGATCACTTGTAGTCATCAAGCTTCCTAGGACTGTGTCAAGTTTAGGGGGATGTTCAAATTAAAAGTTTTATCCAAAATTTCAAAAATATTATATTTTAAAAAAAACTCACTAACTTTTTTAAATACCTTTGAAAATATTATACTATCATTTTCCAAAATTTATTTTGAAAATCTTTTTATTTTTTGGAATATCATTGAAAATAATCTTTACTTGAGTTTGAAAAAGTTTCCAGGACGCTTAGGAAAATTTTCTTGTAGTTAACAAGATTTCCTAGGATTGTGTCAAATAGAAAAGAAACCAAGTTAAAAAAATTATTTTTTTAAAAACCCAAAATACATTGAAAATATTTATAGAAAATCTCTAAGACACATAGAAATTTTCTTGTGGTCAATAAGATTCCTAGGATTATGTCAGACTTAGAGAAGTTTATTTTTTTATAGTGATATATTGTTGGCGCAATTTAAGTACTTAATTTTTTTTAATACTTTATAGAGCAAGTACTTAATTTTCTAAAAAAAAAAGGGGGAGAGTTTTGAAAATCATTTTTCTATATATATATATATATATATATCTTAAGTATTTTCAAAAGGAGGAGAGAGACTATCTTAAAAAGGAGAAGAAAGACTTAAGTTAATTTTTTTTTCTCTTATTGTTGGTGCAAATTTTTTTGTTTATTTCCTTTTGATGTGTGACAAAGGGGGAGAGAACTTAAGTTAGAGTAAAAAAAAAATCAAAAAGGGGGAAAGAGCTTAAGTTAGTTTTTTTTTCAATTTCTCCCAAGTTTTAAACTTAGAACCCTTAGACCTAACCTAACTTAAGATTATTGTCAAACATCAAAAAGGGGGAGATTGTTAGTGCAAAATGCATCAGTGATGAACAGTCATCCTCTAGTGTTTCGATGTTTGACAATATACTAAAGTTAGTGACTACATATGATAGACAACTTAAGGGTAGTCAAAGTGATCAAGGTTAAACCAAGCAGGACCTTATGTTTCGTAGGGTAAACCCAAGTTTGATCAGTTTGACAAAGGGTTAGCCAAACATGATCTGATGTTTGGCAGAATAAATAAAACCCAGGGTTGGTCAGTTTGACCAAGGGATTAAAACCAAACCGGACTTGAGGTTTGGGTATATTTACCTGAAGATTGGAAGAAGTCTAGTCAGGATCATGATGACTAGCAAAGGAGTGATTGTGGAAGAAATTGTTGGGTCAATCTATGGTCCGGAGTGATCATGAGTTTTGATGTTTGGGCAAAGGGTTTAAGTTGGGTTTTCCCTTGTGATCTAATATGTGTATGTGAGTGTGCAGGATGTATAGGTTACACATATTAACTTGGCTAGACGGCTTCGGTATGGTGAAGGGTTGCATGGAGACATGCTGGAGGCTTGTGTGCACCCGAGGGACCTTGGTATAGCAGGGATGATGAGCCGAGGGGCGTGAACTTCGAGACGTAGGTCAAGGAAGGCATGGAGACAAGCTGGAGGCTTGTGTGCATCCGAGGGACGAGGGCCAAAGATGAAGAGGGCGTGAAGGCAACAATCAAGGCTGCTGTTGAAGAGTCAGCTAAGTCATGAAGGGACGAGAGCTGAGGGAGGAGGACTCCAAGGGCAAGCCGGGAAGTGGACTTCAAAGGGCACACATGAAGGGTGGCATGGAGGCAAGCCGAGGGCTTGCGTGCACATCCGAGGGACGATAGCCGGTGGAAGAGGACTTCAAGGGGCAAGCCAAGGGAGTGTACCTGAAGGCACGTGTGGAGGAGGACCGTTGAAGTGAGGAAGAGTGAGATTGTAAGCAGGGCAGTCGACTGGGGATTGTCCAGTCGACTGCCTGCAAGTTCTGAAACTCACAGAACACTTCTGACCCTGGACTAGTCGACTGCCCTGGGAGTAGTAGACTGGGCTAGTCGACTGGCCTGAGGTCAGTCGACTGGTAACACTCAGAATTAGAATGTTGGGTGCTAACGGTTGAATTTGAGTGGGGGCAGTTGATTGCCCTGGGAGCAGTCGACTGGTGGCGGCCAAACAGAAGGTAAGTCCTATTTAAGAGGGCTTCATTTTGGTTGGGATCTCTGACGAATTTGGCTTTGGGTAAAAGCCAAATAGTAGTCTAAGTGCTCAGGTATTGTCGAGGCATTGTGGTGAGGTTTCTCCACCCACAAGGAGCGACAAGAGCTAGCCGGAGGTCATCCGGGGAGTGATCCACCGAAGGATTCTTGGATTAGTCACCTTTTAGGGTGGATACTAAGTAAAATCTCTGAGTTAGCATTGGATCTTTGTTTTTCATTATATTTGTGTATTGTGCTAACCCTTTTGTAGAGAAAGAAATCGAGAAATTGCTATTCACCCCCCTCTAGCATACGTACAAGATCTAACAAGTGGTATCAGAGCGAAGGACCGCTCTTATTGGACTAACCGCCAAAGGAGCACAAGCTAGAGGAGAAGAAAAATGGAAGGCAAGTTGGGGGATGACATCTACACTCCACCTCCCTACGATCATGGAGATTTCGAATATTGGAGGATGCAAATAGAGACATGGTTCGGAATGGAGTGGGGCCTTAGGATTGCGCTTGAAGAGCTTCAAAGTTCCAAAGGACAAGCACGGAAAGAAGCTTAGACCTAGATCTTAGACTAAAGAGCAACAAAATCGATCAAGGGCAAATGAGAAGGTAATTTCAATATTAGTTAACATTTTGCCTAACCATGTTTTGAGTAGTGTAGGGGTATATAAGAATGCACATGATCTATGGAAAAAGATAGAAGAATATCATGAGAAACCTACACAAGCCAAAATAGTGAAAGAGTCAAAAGAAATGGATTCAATGGTCCAAGAAAGGGAAGAAGAAGGAGAAGTATCAACATCATCAAGTGAAGTGGCACAATTAAGTGAGAGGGGATCCACTTCATCTAGAGAAGAAGAGGAAGCATCCACTTCAAGAATTGAGGGGGAGGAGAGACCCTCATCAATCCCGGAGCAAGAAGAAGCTCCAAACTCCACCAAAGCAAAGACAAAGGACCATATCACATGCTTTGGATGCAATGAAAAGGGACACTACAAGGACAAGTGTCCAAATGGTAAGAAAAAGGAGGTAAATCCTAAACCTATTTCAAGTTCTTTTAAATCTAACATGGGTTGTAGGAATGAGGAAGCCCAAGAGAGAAGAAAGAAAATTCGATGCTTCACATGTGGAGAACTAGGGCATTATCACACAAAATGCCCAAGGAAAGGAGAGCTAAAGAAAATGGAGCAATTAAGAAGATGGGAGAAGGAGGAAAGAAAGAAAAGAAGCTTACAACAAGGAGAAGCTACAAGGGTAAGGGAGGTAATCCCTAACTCTAATTTAAAATGCAATTTAAACTTAAGTTCCTCCATGCATGCTAGAATCAATGAAAAATATTTACTTGTGCCTAATTTTGGATTTAAATATCATGATAGGAATAGGGTTAACAAGGTAGATCAAAACCCTAGGAGAATCATGCATCATGATAAACCAAGACCTTAGGACCTAAGGATCAAGACACTAATCCCAAGAAGGGGAGACATATGCCTAGAAAGGTGGGTAGGCCTAGAAATGTCCAAAGTGGACATGTGGATTCTAGGGTTAGAAGTCTAGAAAGGGAAAATCAAGCCTTGAGGGCAAGGCTTGATAAATTGAAAAAGACCCTAGAAAGATTCAAGGTTGGATCTAAGGGTTTAAATACGGTGTTGGATAGTTTAAAACCCAACTATGATAGATCGGGGTTGGGATACCAGTCTAAAGTCTCCAATGCCAATGGAACGAAGTGTGCTAGGGAAGCATACAATTATGGCAAGAAGGAGAAGTCCAAAAATGGCAAGGGGGTGCCATTTAAAGGAAAAGAGAATGACTTAACCAAAGACAAGGTGTCTAAGGTTAAGAGAGTTCATTTTGTAGGCCAAGAATCACCGGGGGCTCGCCAGTGTGGTCTAGTATGGATTGAGTCACCTAGGGAGGTGGCTAGGGCTAAGAGATCAAGGGGGAGCTCTAGGAGCCTTTGGGGTCCTTGGTAAATGGATCTCAAGAGGTTGTCTCCTACAAAATTAGATGAAATGTGCCAAAGGGGGTTGGAAGACTAGGGTAAGTCTTAATCCTAGGGAATTGACACATTAAAAGGAAGATTTATGAAGAAAAAGGTGAAAATGAGATTATAATTGATAGAAATTGGTTTTAATGGATAAATACCATATAATTCAGTGCTACAAATGTATTGTGGTCAGAAATTAGAAGACATATCAAGGAAAGGCCTAAATTAGGACTTTTGGATAAGTTTTCAATGATACAATTTAGGATGAATGGAATTTCGTGCCAATCTTGGGATCTGGAGTACATTTGTTTGGAAACATATTTTTCCCAAGTAGACATAGGTTCCACAAATCTCTTCACGAAATTTCAGATTTTTTAGAGATTTGTGGAATTAATTAGGCATTTCTGGAATCAGGCTGAAAACGTAAAATTCAGGTATCAGTCGACTGCGCCAGGGGCAGTCGACTGATCCAGAAAAAAAAGCACTGAGAACCTTCTGTTCGTTTTAGTAGTCGACTGATCTGGGGGCAGTCGACTGATCCGAAGGTTTAGGTAGAAAAGGCATATTGGATAATAGGATATGACCTTAAAATTAAAATCCTTGTTTATGCTCCTTGAATAAAGGTTTGTCTCATGATTTAATGGTGATTGTATGAAATGAGGCTATATAGATATCATGGAATTCAAGGAAGATTAATAAGTGCATATTTATTTAGGGTTAAGAGATAAAAAGAAGGGGATTTTATCATATTAAGAATGTGTACGAAAAAGGGAAGTGTTGAGGACAATCCCATGTGTCAAATTAGAATGGTTAGCCTTAGCAAACACATAGAATTATAGATAGAATTCAAAGTTGATACGAAATGATCATTTTAAAGAAAATTAGAGGATGTACTAAAAGTCAAGCACATTTGATATTCTTCATGAAATCATATTTTTCTAGGATAGGGTATATCCTAGCAAATGTGCTTATAAATTTTTAGATTTTTCTAGGTTTTCTAGGATTGTCTAGAGGGTTCTAGGGTAGAAAACATGGGTTGTTAAGTTAGGATTAACTTGACAAAAGAATGGATGATGTTAAGTTGGGTAGAACTTAACATGGTGTTAAGTTGGGTAGAAGTTAACCTTGGTGAATTGAAAATTGGGAGAAGGCATAGGTCAAGGGGGAGGTTGCCTCTTGTTTGCCTTAATTTTCATAGGAAGTCTTGAGTTTTGTGTCAAACTTGGGAATGATGATAGATATATTTTGAAATGTATTTTTTCCAAGTAGGTATGAGTACCATAAATTTCTCCATAAAATTTGAGAATTTTTAGAGATTTGTGGAATTTCTGGCGCATTTCTGAATTTGGCCAGAAAAGCTGAAATTCTGATTTTCAGAGTATCAGTCGACTGCCCTGGGGGGCAGTTGACTGGTCAGGGCTGGATTGGGTATCCAGCAACTGGTTTGTGTCCAAATGATGTAAAACAAGTGTATGGGGGGTTACTACACTGTGTTTAAGATCATTAGGGGTTAAAAGATCCAATAATTAGGATATTATTGGAGTCTTTTTGATGTTAGGTAAAGGGGGAGAAGTGTTGGGTTTAATTTGGGAAACCAAATACACCTTTGCTAGAAACCCTAGGTTTAGGGGGAGCTGAGGTGAAGGGGGAGCATGGTTGCTCCATTCTTGGCGTAAGGGGAACCTGGGAGAGGTTCTTAAAAAGCCTTTGTAAGTCTAATGTAGGGGGAGCTTGGGAGAAGCTTTAAAAAGCCAGTTTTGTGAAAATTCCTAACTTGGGGGAAGTTAGGTGTGGGATGCCTTGGGATAGGATCCATGCATTGCATATGCATTGGCGGTGTAAGTCCAAGATGGAGTCTTGGCAACGTAATTTCAAATGATTGTTTTAGCATTGTTATTGCTACTTATTACTATTTATTTTCCCTAACTTAAACGTATTACCAAACATCAAAAAGGGAGAGATTGTTGGGTCAATCTATGGTCCGGAGTGACCATGAGTTTTGATGTTTGGGCAAAGGGTTTAAGTTAGGTTTTCCCTTGTGATCTAATATGTGTATGTGAGTGTGCAGGATATACAGGTTAAACATATTGACTTGGCTGGACGGCTTCGGTGTGGTGAAGGGTTGCATGGAGATAAGCTGGAGGCTTGTGTGCACCCGAGGGACCTTGGTATAGCAGGGATGATGAGCCGAGGGGCGTGGACTTCGAGGCGTAGGTCAAGGATGGCATGGAGACAAGCTGGAGGCTTGTGTGCATCCGAGGGACGAGGACCAAAGATGAAGAGGGCGCGAAGGCAACAGTCAAGGCTGCTGTTGAAGAGTCAGCTAAGTCATGAAGGGAAGAGAGCCGAGGGAGGAGGACTCCAAGGGCAAGCCGGGAAGTGGACTTCAAAGGGCACACGTGAAGGGTGGCATGGAGGCAAGCCGAGGGCTTGCGTGCGCATCCGAGGGATGATAGCCGGTGGAAGAGGACTTCAAGGGGCAAGCCAGGGGAGTGTACTTGAAGGCACGTGTGGAGGAGGGCCGTTGAAGTGAGGAAGAGTGAGATTGTAAGCTGGGCAGTCGATTGGGGATTGTCCAGTCGACTGCCAGCAAGTTCTGAAACTCACAGAATACTTCTGACCCTGGACCAGTCGACCGCCCTAGGAGTAGTCGACTGGCCTAAGGGCAGTCGACTGGTAACACTCAGAATTCGAACGTTGGGTGCTAACGGTCGAATTTGAGTGGGGGCAGTCGACTGCCCTGTGAGCAGTCGACTGGTGGCGACCAAACAGAAGGTAAGTCCTATTTAAGAGGGCTTCGTTTTGGTTTGGATCTCTGACGAATTTGGCTTTGGGTAAAAGCCAAATAGTAGTCTAAGTGCTCAGGTATTGTCGAGGTGTTGTGGTGAGGTTTTTCCACCCACAAGGAGCGACAAGAGCTAGCCGGAGGTCATCCGGGGAGTGATCCACCAAAGGATTCTTGGATTAGTCACCTTTCGGGGTGGATACCAAGTAAAATATCTGAGTTAACATTGGATCTTTGTTTTTCATTATATTTGTGTATTGTGCTAACCCTTTTGTAGAGAAAGAAATCGAGAAATTGCTATTCACCCCCTCTAGCATACGTACAAGATCTAACAGAAATCCTAGTGAGTGAAGCTAGATGAACTAAATCTTGGTGAGTGAAGCTGGGTCCTAGCAAGGGAAGCTAGGTGGAAGAAATCCTAGTGAGTGAAGCTAGGTGAACTAAATCCTGGTGAGTGAAACTAGGTCTTAGCAAGTGAAGCTAGGTGGACTAAGTTCTGGTGAGTGAAGTTGGACACTAAGTCTTGGTCCGGGGGACTGAGCACTAAGTCCTGGTCGGGGATCGGGCAACGGAGTCTTTGCCGAGCGAGGATAGCAGACAGAGGTAGAGACGAGTCAAGGTCGGACATCTCGAGATCCGAGTTCTCGGATGTAATGACCCGGAAAATTTTCTCAATATTTTCCTTAAAATATTGATCATGTCTAGATATTTTCCGAGGAACCTAGGAATACTAGTATGAACTTTAGACTAGTAACCCATGATTTCCCTTTTTATTGAGAAGCTAAATACTAATGGGCCTTATATGAGCTTTTCTAGTACCATGGTTATTAGTGGATTTTAGGTAGAATTTAATATAAATATAAATGGGTTTTAATTAGGAATATTAGCATGATTATGGGTGAATTTTAGGGGAATTTTCGAAAATAAAAAAAAATAAAAAAATAAAGTGCATGCACCAAGGATTGAACCTTAGACCTAGCCTACCACCATGCATGTACTAACCAATTCACCAAGCAAGGGAGTGCTATGAGGGAATGAAGTGAATTTTTGTTAAGGCTAAAGGAAGTGAAGAGTCACCATGAGAGGAGACACCATGACTCTTCACTTGCCCTCCTTAATGTGGTATAAAGGTAACGAGAGAAGTGACATGGGAGTTACATTTTCCTTTCTCTTCTTCCCCAAGACCATTTCTCTCCTCCTTTCTTCTTCTTCTAGCAGAAACCACAAGGGTTTCTTTCCCTTGGAAAAAGTTTCACAAAATACTCCATCTTGAAGATCTAAGGCCCTCTACAAGGATACAAGGGCTAAGGAGAAGTTTAGAGACAAGGAGGTTTTCTTGTTATTTTCTATTCAAGGTTTATAAGCAAGATCAAGGAAGGTAAGACTCCCTCACCTGTGGTATAATGGTTTTCCTTTATATTGTTATGATCTAAGTCCTTGTTTAAGATCTAAGTTGAGAAATCCATGGAGGAGGACTTCTAGGGTTTCGGTCACCTTCATGTTTCCATGGCTAGGATTAGTTTTAACTCTCTAATGATGGTTCTTATATCTTCTTATGATGTAAATGATGTTAGTGGTGATTCATGGGAATTTTTACATGCTTAATGGTCCTTATAAGTTTCGGCCAAGACCCCTAACCCATGGTTGGAACTTGATCTAACCATTCAACATGTTTAATTTGTTTTCCCTATGACATGATGGATAGTAATTGTGTTTTATAAGAATTTTTCTATGAATTTATGGACCTTTAGGTTTCGGCCAAGAGCTACTCTAGGGCTATGGGATTAGGGTTAGCTTCAACTATGGGAGCAAATGTTTTTCTATGACATTGTATGTTTGTATGGGATGTTATTTGTGACCTATATGAATTTTCCATGGACCTAGGGTCCTTTAGGGTTTCGGCCAAGACTATGACCTAGGGTTTGGATTGGGTTAAAGTCTCAAGGATACTTGTTTTTTAGGTTACAATGATGTAAGTATATGGTTAAGCATGATGTAAGGATCCTTATGTTACTAAAACCCTAGTTTTATGTGTTATGTAACATGATTTTTGGTATGTTTAGGTTATGTGTTATGTTTTACTCATGAATATTATAGATCAAATGCCATGAACATATGTGATGTAGGAGTAGGTCGAATAGAATAATGCATGTAGAATGTTAAATGCCTATAATGGAAATATGTGTACGAAGGTCTATGTATGTTTTATGAAGAATGCTATGACCCTAAGTACTGTAGAATGTCATGAACCTAAGTGGTATGTATCACGTTCATATGTATTTTACCCATGCATGTCGTAGGATGGATACTAGGATTATGCATGTTAGATGAAATGTATCATGTATGAACTGTATGTTTATCTTATGTACCATGACACGGCAAACTTTGTGAACTAGGATGATGTTTATGCTTTAGGACATGATTATGTATGCATGTCATGTTTATGAATGAAAATGATGAATGAAGTTAAAGTTCATGCCTTCGAGGCATAATGATGATATGAAATGAAAATGATGAATGAAGATAAGGGTTCATGCCTTCAAGGCATAATGATGATGTTAAGCATTAAGAATGAATGATTATGCTATGTATGTTTTATGAATGAAGAAGCATGTGAAAGTATTTTATTTTATGAATGGGCTTGTACCGGACCTAAGTAAGGTCCACGGTTCTGGACTACCAATGAAGCTGTCCACGGTTTGGACTACCGATGAAGCTGTCCACGGTTCTGAGACTACCGATGAAGCTGTCCTTACCCTAGTAGGTCGAGACTAGCTACCTCGTATTTACTTAGGGATGCGCGCATATGATGTATGTATGTTGTACAAGCCGGGGACCCCTATGATGTTATGATTATGTTTAAGTATTTAAAAGTATGATTTTAAACTAAGCATCCTTATGATATATGCATTTGCCGCATGCATCCATCCATGTTATGCATTATGTTTATGATAAGTATGTTTATGCAAAGTATGTTTATGCAAGGTATGTTTATGCGAAGTATGTTTATGCAAAGTATGTTAATGCAAAGTATGTTTATGCAAATGATTATGTTTATGTCCATGTTAATTATGATGCCATGACTATATTTATGTTCATGCTAAATTATGATGCCATGATTTTATTTATGTTCATGCTAAATTATGATGCCATGATTATATTTATGTTCATGCTAAGAATGATGCCATGATTGTGTTTATGTTTATGATAAGAAGTATGCCATGATAAGTAGGATTTAAGCATTATGTTTATGTTTATGTGACGTATGGATTTTTGTGAGTAGGAAAGGGTCTTACTAAGCCTATGTGCTTATAGTCTTATTGTCTTATACCGCAGATCAAGCCAACGGAGGTTACTAGGTGAAGCAGCAGGAGGGGCCAAAAGTGTGTGTGTGGTAGTGACATGACAGAGGAAAGAGGAAAAAGACTCTTCTATTATGTTTTGTGTTTTAAAACGCCTCTTTAGATTCTATGCTATACTTATGATAAGTTACTTGCTACTTATGATGCTTATGGATAAAATAAGGAATGTTATGCTTTAATATGCTAAGTTACAATGCTACCATGTTCATGAATGATAGGTCAAGGCATATATACATGTTCTAGTACTAGTTGCATGGTAAAACGCATGTGTAAGAAGAAAAAAAAATTGATTCCGCTGCATTAAGATATTCCTATGCCGTATGTATGTGTATGTATGTTAGCGTAACGCCGTCTCTCTCGCCACATCGTAAGGTGTGGGAAAAAGACGGGCGTTACATCGGAGGCCGAGCAAAAGTCCAACCGGAGGTCCCGGTTGGCAAAAGCTTTAGTCGAGCGTGGATCACGAATAGAAGTAGAGACGGGTCGAGGTCGGACGTCTCGAGATTCGGGTTCTCGGAAGCTGAGCGAAAGTCCAACTGGAGGTTCTGGTTGGCAAAAGCAACTTATCCAAGTATGAAGTAGGTGAGGACGCGTTCCCTAAGAAATGAAACATTAGGCGTCAGTTTGAGCTAGGGTTTCGGGTAAAATCCAAAGTCAGAACCATTCTTTAAGGCTAAGATTATCTGTATATTTGTCTTGTGTTTGTTGTCTTACAGGTACCTGGAGTTGGATGTAAGATAGGAAAGCAAACGCAGGAGAAAACACACCTGGGAAATAGCTCCTGGGCACTTGACTTGAATTAGGCGCGCAAGAAGGTTGGGCACCCCAGTTTGGGTAGCCCACTCCCAGGCGCCTGACATTTCCTAGGCACTTGGGAAGGTCCCAGGCATCTGGGAAGGCCATCTTAACCCTGCTGCGATTTTGGCGCTACGGATGAAGTTTGACCAACACGTGGCAGACACCCAAGAGCTTACAGGCGCCCGTGAAACCTGTATATAAAGGGGTTTGACCCCTCAATGCAAAACATCAACTTTCACATCCGCAAAAGCAGTCCGTGTGAAACAAAAGTACTCAAGGCGAAGCTCTGTGACCAAGGAGGCTCAAGGAAGAAGTGCGCATGGCACTTCGGACTTCCGGATTGGCCGGATCTTCAGCTTTTTGTTGGTTTGCTTTTTATTTACGTATTAAATTCATTTATTCTATGTTTGTAACTTGAACTGTAAGACGGGTTTCTCCGCCTCCGGAAAGTCCGGAAAGGAGACCATTAGTGGACTCACGATTGAGTGCTTAGGCCTTGGATGTACTGACCCTGGGGGTTGGGAACCAAGTAAAATCTCGCGTGTTCATCTTGTCTTTCATTAAGTTTATTTTTATTTTCCGTTGCATACTAACCCTGATAGAAAGATAAACGACGAGTTTTCTGTTGGGGCAATCTATGGTCCGGAGTGACAATGTGTTTTAATGTTTGGGCAAAGGGTTTAAGTTAGATTTACCCTTGTGTTCTAATATATGTATGTGAGTGTGCAGGATTTGCAGGTTACACATATTGACTTAGCTGGACGGCTTCGGTATGGTGAAGGGTGGCATGGAGGCAAGCTGTGGGCTTGTGTGTGCACCTGAGGGACCATGGATAGTAGGGACGATGAGCCGAGGGATGCGAACTTCGAGGCGTACGTGAAGGATGGCATGGAGGCAAGCTAGAGGCTTGTGTGCACATCTGAGGGACGAGGGCCGAAGACAAAGAGGGCTTGAAGGCAATAGATCGAGACTGCTGGTGAAGAGTCAGTTGAGTCATGAAGGGATGAGAGCCGAGGGAAGAGGACTCCAAGGGCAAGCTGGGAAGTGGACTTCAAAGGGCACACGTGAAGGGTGACATGGAGGCAAGCCGAGGGTTTGCGTGCACATCCGAGGGACGATAGCCGATGGAAGATGACTTCAAGGGGCAAGCCAAGAGAGTGAACTTGAAGGCACACGTGGAGGAGGGTCTTCGGAGTGAGGAGTTTTTTTGTAAGCTGGGCAGTTGACTGGGAATGGACCAGTCGACTGCCTCCCAGTCGACTGCCTGCAGAAGACAGAAACTCACAGACACTCACAGAAGGTAGTTGACCCTGGACCAGTCGACTGCCCCTGGGGCAGTCGACTGGTAAACCCAAAAACTAGCCGTTGAGATAGCCGTTGGCTAGCTAGTTGAGTGGGACCAGTCGACTGGTAGCGAGTTGTCAGCCTTTGGCTCTATTTAAGAGGGCTTCATTTTGGCTGAGACTCTTGACGAATTTGGCTTTGGTTAAAGGCCAAATAGTAGTCTTTGTGCTCAGAGGTGTGCTTGGGATTGTGGTGAGGTTTCTCCACCCACAAGGAGTTACACGAGCTAGCCGGAGGGCATTCAGGGAATGATCCGCGGAAGGATCAAGGGATCGTCCACCTTACGGACAGCCGTGGAGTAGGAGCATCATCTTTGAACCACGTAAAAGGTTTGGTGTTAGCGTTGTTTGTTTATATTGTTATTGTTTCTACTTGCACATGCTAACAATTGTAGGAAGAAAGCAAGAAATTGCTATTCACCCCCTCTAGCAAGATGATCACGATCCAACATTTTCCAACGAAATTTCGACGAGTTTTACAAGTCGATATTCACCCCTCTATCGACCGACACCGATCCTACAGAATATCCGTTGCTACAATTGTAAGGAAGAAGGGCACATCAAGGAGACTACCCGAGACTAAAAGTGAACAAATCCAACAAGATCAAATACAAGAATCTGAAAGCCACATGGGATGAATCATCATTAGATGAGTCCAATCTCAAGGAACACGTCAGACTTGCACTAATGGCCACCCACGAAGAAGAAGAAAGCATCGATAAAGGGGAGCCACATATGAAGACAACAGTGTGAAGGAGGAGCCACATCTGAAGATAGCAGCTGTTGGTTTCATTTGGTTAGGATTGCTCTCCATTTCCCCGAATTAAAATTCTATTTATTAGAACAAATTCGGATGGAAAGAAAACTTTCTGAACAACCTTTTTCATCATCGTGCTATTCAATTGAGTGATCGCTTGAACAAACTTGTTGTTCAAGTAATCTAACTCCTTTTATTGATTAGTCGTGGAATAGATGATGATAGGATCGCCGGTTCTTGTGTTTATCTTTGGGGTCCATGATATAAACAATAATTAATACAATAATGAAACAAGAACAAGATTTATAACTCTTGTTTACCTCTTGATCTTCTATCGTATTCCTATCCTCTTCTTGGACGTCGTGTGGGCGACGATCTTCCATGAAACGAAAGCCACCAAAGACCACCTTCTTCCTCCTCTTGCTTGCGCCGACCACAAATAAAAGGAGAGAGCTCTCCTTTGCGCCACCGACGAAGCCTTCTTCTTCCTTGTTGATGCCGCCAGCCAAGATAGAAAAAGAACCTTCTTCTATGGATGCACTGGCCAAACCCTCCTCCTTCTCTTCAAGCTTACGCACGCCAAGAAGGAGAGGAGAGAAGAGATGGAAGTGAAGAAGAAGTCTAACCTTCCTCCCTTGCTTCCTTGTTGCCGTCGGCCACCTCCAAGGGAAGGCTTGCGGTGCCACAACCCTAGGAGAGAGAAGGGAGAGAGGGAGAGAAAAGAGAGGCTTAGGGTTAAGTTCTTGGTCTTGGTTTCATGGCTTTATGAAGTATATATAGGTTACAATAGGGACCATGAGGAGGAGTTGGTTTTAGTCTCCTAACGGATCCTAAACCCGACCCGTTAATAATAATCCGCTCCACTAATGGGTTATTATTGAAATACCGCACCAACCTCATAATTAAATATGGGCTCCACCATATTATATGTACATAATCTTCCCGTGTTTAAGATATTGCATGTCCATTAATTAATTAAATTATAGATAATTTAATTAATTAATATCTAACTCCATGAGTAGTACCACTCAACCTTATTATCATGTCGGACCAAGTCTACCTACAGGATTTACATGATAATCTTTATGAGCTCCTCAAGGGGACATCATCATCCTAAATAATTAGGACATGATTTCCTTCTATAATCAACGACACACCATATAAATAATATTATTTCCCAATTTACCGGGCCTATTAATTTAACGAATAAATCTCGCCAATTGGTAAATTAAAGACATAAATATTAATTATACGTGCCCGTTATTATATCGGGATTAAGAGCATGTACATCATAATAACCGAGGTCTTATTTGATTATATAGTCAGTATAAATCCAACAACCTCAAATCGGTCCTGCTCAATACACACAAAGTGTACTAGTGTAATTCTATAGTCAAGATAGACTAATACAAAATTACACTACAATCATTCCAATGGTTTGTCCAAATTTATTTCGGTTGTGAGCCACTACTTATACTTTACAAGGAACTGATAACATGATCTTCTGTGTGACATCATACACCATGTTATCTATAATGTAAAGTAACAGACAATATGTACACATATATAACAAATATAAAATGCAACCATAACCACTGTGATTCTTATTCCAAAATAGATGTTCATACAAAAGTTAGGCTTATAGTATACATCCTAACAGCAGCGACGAAGGGAGAACTTCGAACTTCAAAAATGACAGGGTAAGTGAGGTATGTTTTTTACCTCTTGATGAACTTTATTCAAGTATCAAGGCAATGATGAAATCGATATGTAAATTAGAAAATAAAAATTTAGAACTGAAAAAACAACTAGCTTCTTCATACCCACTTGAAATATTTGACAAATTAAAACATGAAAATGAAAAGCTAAAGGAAGAAATTGAAATATTGAAAAATCATGCATGCTCAAAAGTTCCTAGTGCTAAAATTAGATATACTGAGACTAAATTGATATTTATGTTTTCACAAGGGCCAAATTATAAAATTTTCAAAACTTATATTCCACCTAAATTTTTTATTAATCATATTGGAAAGAACTTATATTTGGTCCCAAAATCGGTACTAAACTGTTATATTTCAATTATTATTTGTTTGTTAATTATTAATTAATGTTTTATTTATAATCTTTTTAATTTTTTTCTTTTTCTTTGAATATATGATTGTTGCAGAAAAATTAGTTTAATATTTTTTGATGATAGAGCGTGCTGTAAGGTATCCACAAGTTTTTTTTTCAAAAATTTTAACAATTAAATAGATTTATTATAATTCTTCATTCGAAAGCATATTTTTAAATATTAAAAATACTTTAAAAAATAATTTCATTGGATCCGTTTTTTTAGGGTCTATGAATTATCTTTTAAATGTTGAAAAAAGTTTTCAAATTTATTTGAAGTTGTAATCAAATTTTAAAATTATTTTTTAATTTTTTTTAATTCTGAATTCAAAATGATTTTCATAATGTTAGAAAATTAATTTCACTTTGACAATTTTTATAGAGATAAGTATGCTAAAATACTAATTTAGATAAATATTTGAGTAATTTTCGTGTAATAATAAATTATTATAAATTGTTTTTTTTAAAATTAGACTTTAAATTTTAAAAATATTTTTTGATTAAAATTTTAAAAATTAGATTTTCTAGAAACTAACTATTAGATTTGACATGTACTCAATAATTTTTGAAAATTTTGGATGTTCAAATAATTTTCTATAAATTTTTGTGAGTCTTTAATTATTAGCGTTAATTTTACCCTTAACATGTTTAAACTTTGATGTGATCAAAGAAGGAGAAATAGTATTAAGTTAAAGGGGAGACTTAATTTTACATTTTTTTTCTTACATTGTCACATATTTATTCTTGAAATGTTATATGTTCTTTTACCCTAACTTAACTCGGGTTGATGCACATCAAAAAGGGGGAGATTGTAAGTACCCCAGGTGAGTTTGATGTGGTCAACTGAGTCAAGTTAGGTTCTGTTGTGTTTTGATCTCTGTGTCTAAATGTGTAGGAGCTTAGGAGCACAAGAAGTCGAGCAGAAGACGCAGCGGTCGAGAAGAATGACACGGGAAGGGAGCCGACAGACTCGGTGCATCCCAGGGACGCAGAGGTCTGTGGAAGAGTATGTCGTTAGAGCGAGAAGGGCGCATGCGACGTTCGAGGGATGAAAAGTCGGAGGGAAGCATGCTCGAGGAGAAGGCCAAAGGAGGGTTCAGGTGAGCCCAACACTGGAAAGCCCGAGATCACCCAAGAAGATCCATTAGAGACTGGTTAGCACTGTGCTAACCGAAAGTCACAAGGGCTCCCGTGAATGAGGGCGCCCCTATGCACTAGGGCGCCCTTGTTCTCGAGCGCTCCAGTGCATACTGGCGTCCAAGAAGCCAAAAATATCCAAAAGTAGCCGTTTACAAACATTGCAAAGTAGATAAACCTTGAGTCACTGTTAAGCGCCCTCAAGCACTCGGGCGCCCCTATAAGGCCACGTCAGCGATCAGATAAACTTCACTAGGCTATAAATAGACCCCCAGAGCTTAGTTACATTCATCCATTCATTATAAATGAATTTCTACTGAATTTTTCTCTGCCTTTCTGAGTTTTAGTGTGCGTAAGAAGCTTCTTTGCCCCAAAGAGTTTGATCTGGAGATTGAGCTTATTTTTGCCATGGATTAGCAACCTTCCTGATTGCAATCCAAGTAACTGTATGTGCCTCTTTTTTTTCATTTAGTTGTTTTTGCTTATGTTACTTATTTTTGATAACTAACATCCATCTTTGTTTAAGCAAGACAAAAGAAAGGTTTAAATTTGTAGGGACAATTTACCCTCCTCTTGCCGACCGCATGATCTCCGACATTTTTTTCATACAAAAGTCATTTACGACTTTAAAAATATAAAATTTATGTCGGTTACTTGGAATGATATCCTTTATTTATTTATATAATTTTTTATTAAAAAATTAAGTTTTTTCAAGTTTTTAATTAGTTTTGATAAATAGTCATTAATCGCTTTAAAGAGCTCAATTTTATTTTAAATCTACATCATTACATTCATATTATATTGGTGCTGGAAGCACCAGATCGAATCTGATTTTGATAGTTGCAAAAGGTTCAATGTTAAATATGCTTTTGGATCTAATGAATTGCATGAAGTATACAGGAAGGTTCTAGCGTAACTAGGTACGAAGTCTTGACCTACAGGATTCAACACGAAGTCCTGGTCGAAGACTGGGCACTGAAGACCTGATGAGCGAAGCTGGGCACAAAGACTTTGTTGGTGCAGGCAACACCTAAGTCAAACCTGGGTTTTGATAATGGCAAAGGGTTCAGAAGTTAAGATGTTATTGTGATCTAACATGTTCACTGAGTGTGCAGGAAGAAGTCCTAGGTACACTGGGCAAGAAGTCCTGGCAAAGGGCTGGGCAAAGAAGTCTTGGTCAAGGACTGGGCAAGAAGACCTGACCGGAAGTCAGACAAAGAAGTCCTGGTCGAGGACTGGGCACGAAGTCCTGGCAAGGGGCTGGGCACCGAAGACCTGACCGGAAGTTGGGCAAGAAGATCTGACCGGAAGTTGGGCACGAAGACCTGGTCAGGGGGATCGGGCAAAAGTCTAACCGGAGGAGCCGGTTGGCAAAAGGTAAACTCTCCTGAGAGGAGTAGGTGAGGACACGTTCCCCGTGGAGGGAACAGTAGGCGTCGGTTCGACCTAGGGTTCCATTTGGGAGACCCGAAGTCAGAACCAAGACAACTACGGCTGTAACTAATGCTTATTATGTTTTTGGGACAAACCTTAATTGCAGGGTCGAAGGACTGGTCGTCTGCAAGGAAGGTGCTTCACTAGGCCTAAGCGCCCGAATGGAGACAAGCGCCCGAATGGGCTCAGGCGCCCGTATGGATACAGGTGCCCAAGAGTGAAGGCAAAACCCAAAACATAGCTGCGAAGCCTCTGGACCAAGCCGGATCAGGCGCCCGTGAAGTCACGGGCGACCCCATTAGCTCAGGCGCCCAAGTGGAGGTGGATAAGCGCTGACCGAGCCCGTGGATAAAGATTCGCGGATCGAAGGGCACGTGTTAGGCGCCCCCATCATCACAGGCACCCGTATGAGCACTATAAAAGGGGCTCGACCCCAAGACTTCAACATCACCTTTTCTCAATGCTCCAAAGCTTTTCGTTCAAGCGCTACACCCCGGCAAACTCCGACTTTGAGATTCCAGTGCCGACGACGACCCTCTGCTCCGAAATACGATCCACCTCGGGCGTCGGTAACGAAAAGTGTAGCAATTTCAATTTCCTGATATAATCTTGTACTTAACTTGTAAATCTATATTGCGATTATGGTATTGCCCAAAGTAAATGGTCAAGGACCGTGGGCCTTCGAGTAGGAGCCGACCGCGACTCCGAACCAAGTAAAAAATTGACTTGTGTTCTTGCGTACTCTATTTTCTTTCCGCTGCGTATTTGCTCTTTCTTAAGTCTGAAAAGTTTTTAACGATATTCACCCCCCCTCTATCATTTTCTTCGTTCCAACAGACTTGACCGAGAGTTGGGCACCGAAGACCTAGTTAGTGAAACTAGGCATGAAGACCTTGTTCGAAAGACTGGGCACGAAGACCTGACTGTTGGTGCAGGCAGCACCTAAGTCGAACCTGGGTTTTGATATTGGCAAATGGTTCAAAAGTTAAGATATTATTGTGATCTAATGTGCTCACTGAGTGTGCAGAACGAAGTCCTGGCGAAGGGTTGCTGGGCACCTAGCGAAGGACTGCTAGGCATCGAAACCCTAAGACCTGGCAAAGGACTGCTGGGCACCTGGCGAAGGGCTGCTAGGAGTCTAAGACCTGGCGAAGGACTGCTAGGCACCTGGCGAAGGACTGCTTGGTACCGAAGACCTGGCGAAGGGCTGCTAGGCACCTGGTGAAGGACTGCTGGGAAAATGTCCAACCGGAGGAGCCGGTTGGCAAAAGGTAAACTCTCCTTAGAGGAGTAGGTGAGGACGCGTTCCCCGTCGAGGGAACAGTAGGTGTCGGTTCGACCTAGGGTTCCATTTGGGAGACCCGAAGTCAGAACCAAGACAGCTAAGGCTGTATAAACCTAACATTTCTTGCCTTGTTTGTTGTGGAACTAACCTTGGATGCATGGACAAAAGAAACGTGTTTCTGCAGCTCAGAACACCCCAAAAGAGAGGGGCAGCAGCTGGGCTAGGCGCCCGGGAGGTCCCGGGCGCCCAAGGTCAAAGCCAAACGAACAAGCTAAGCAAGAATCGCAAGAATCACTTCGGAAGCTTACTGGGCCAGGCACCCTCAAGCTCCCGGGCGCCCTGGATGCCTCGGGTGCCCCGGGTCCAAGCCAAAACAAGTGATCGAAGCGGAAGCCAGCAGACCAAGTCAATCGGGGCGCCCCCAGTGTCCTGGGCACCCCCGTCAGCTCCGAGACCGATTCTGGAGGGATAAGCGCTGACCGAGCTTCGGATGAGAGTTCTCGGATCCGAAGGCATGTGTCAGGCGCCCCCAGCATCCCGGGCGCCCCAGGAGTGCTATAAAAGGGGCTCGACCCCTAAGGCTTCAGAATCAACTTTTCTAACGCCTCTATGCTCTTCGACCCAAGCGCTCTGCTCCGGAAACCTCCAATCTCGAGATTCAAGCGCCGACGACGACCCTCTGCACCGAAGTACGATCCACACCGGGCGTCGGTAACGAAGAGTATAATTGTTCTTTTTACTGCACCATTACTGTACAAATCATTGTAAAAACTTGCACAATTATAGAATTGCCCGCAGTAAACGGTCAAGGGCCGTCGGCCTTGGAGTAGGAGCCGACTGCGACTCAGAACCAAGTAAAAATCCTTGTGTTCGTGTCTGTTTTGTTTTAATTTTCCGCTGTGCATTCTCTTTTCTAATCCGAAACGTTTTCACGATATTCACCCCCCCTCTATCATGTTTTCTCGATCCAACAAGTGGTATCAGAGCGGGGAAGCTCAAATTTGGTGCAACCACCAATTTGAGAGTTTTTCAGATTTTTTCTTCGAATTTTTTAATTTCTTTTTTTTAATCGAACTTTTTGTCGATAATCGAGGTTGGTGCAACACCACTCGATAATTTCTTTTAATATCTTATTCCCGCACTGCTAATCCAAGACCTAGTCTTGGGATAGTTTGTTTTGTTATTATTTCAGTAATTACTAAATGACCATGCAAGAAGGATTTAGTACAGCCAGACCACCACTTTTCAATGGGGAGGATTTCTCCTACTGGAAAAGTCGGATGGAAGTCCACCTGAAAACTCAGGTGGACATGTGGATAATAATCTAGTCTGGTCTGGAAATCCCTAAAAATGCTGACGGAGTGCCACAATCCTACACCGAATGGGATACAGCCCTAAAAAGGAAAATTGAAGCTGATGCCAAAGCAACCCAGACACTCTAATGCGGCCTAACCAAAGAAGAGCTGAACCGAGTGGGACCATTCAATAGTGCAAAGGAACTCTGGGGTAAGCTAATTGAGCTGCACGAAGGAACCTCCGACACCCGAATCAGCAAGAGGGACCTACTACTAAACAAGCTGTACACAATCAAGATGAACGACAGTGAATCTGCAGCCCAACTCCACGCCAGAATTCAGGAGCTGATGAACGATCTACACACAATCAGTCACAAGGTAGAAAACCGTGACCTGATCAGGTATACCCTTAACGCTTTCCCGAGAAACACTTTGTGGGCATCTATGGTAGATACGTACAAAGTTTCAAGGGATTTGTCTAAAATTAAATTAGATGAGTTATTTTCCGAACTTGAATTACATGAGCAGACTAACTGCACCCTGGCCGAGAAAGACATTGCTTTTGTTGCAGGTAAAACTGGAAAGATGACTAAGAAGAAGCCCCAACCTGCACCCGAGTCTGACTTAGACTCGGACTCAGAAGACAGCGAAGGAGATCGACCCAAGCTGGTCAGGCTTGCTCGGAACTACTACAAGGAGTTGAAGAATCAGTCCAACAGAAGAAAAGCCAGCCGAAAGAAGGAAGAACCAGCTGAACCTTCAAATGAAAAGACCAAACCAAATGTGACCTGCTACGAGTGCAAAAAGAAGGGTCACTACAAGACGGAATGCCCCAATCTAAAGGAAACGAAGAAGACAAGAAGGAAAAAGGCTTTTCAAGCAACGTGGGACGAGTCTTCCTCCGAAGAAGAAGAAGAGGCCCCACAGTTGAACCTGCTCGCCTTGACTGCTTCGGAAGAAATCGAGACCGAGTCAGAATCGGAGCCGGACGACGGAAAGCTTACATTTTCAGAGGACGGCGAAATCACTGTAAGTGGATTTTCTAGAATTCAATTAACTGAATTAATTGCTTACCTTTCTCGTGACTTGGCGAAAGCCAAAATCCGAGTCGAGTCCCTCCGACATGAAGTAAAACTCCTGAAAGAGGGAGCTGACCCTAGATCCTTAACTGAGAAGGTTCAAGAAGGAACCTCTACTCAAGTTGAAAAACTTGAGAAAGAGAACTCCTCCTTGAAAACTCAAGTCAAGGACCTTAGAGCAGTATTAGAACGATTCACTTCTGGTTCCAAGGGTCTTGATATGATCCTTGGAAAATAAAAGTCGCTTCTAAATCGATCCGGGTTAGGCTATCGAACCAAGGCGAGACAAAGGTCATACTATGTTGTACTGAATCAGTCTAGACCTAAAATTCAGGCATGGGTACCCAAACTATGCCTGAACAAACACACTGGATCAAATCAATATTGGATCCCCAAGGACAAGATTCATATCTTGCCGAACCATTATCGTGGCTTTAGTCCAGGGGGAGCCAAATTAAAAATAATTTTCAGAGTTAAATGAATTTCTTTTCTTGTTTTAATTTGCATGATTACTTGTTTACTTATTTTCTATAATTTACCATGCTTAGGCTTAGGACTGGTTAGATTAAGGACTGAACCAATTAATTGAAATTTGAACAACATAGTATTGGGTGGCGGTGAGATGATAGTACGTTAGGGAACCCTCTTCTAATAAGGTCAAGTATACACTACTTGGTCTCTTTAGACTGGTGGAACTAGCCGAAACTACCGATCCAAGACCCAAACTAGTTAGACTAGAATTTATCAAAAAGTAATTTGAAGATAAAATTTCACTAAAAGGCTTTGTCAAGGAAAGGGTTGATGATCCAATAAGGCTACGACCAAAGAAGGCCTAGTGCCTCGCCAAGACCTGGAAACCAATTTTTGAAATTCAAATTCAAATTATTCTTTGTCAAATTCGAATCTAACATAAATTTTCAATTAATTTTAGATTCAAACGCTCTTTTTCAAAATAAATTCAAAACCAATTGTTTTCAAAATTAATTTAAAAATTTCAAAATAAATCATGATTTTTCAAAATAATTCTGTCTACTAAAACCTGTCTCACAAAAACCCATAAGTCAAACGTGATTGATAACTCTAGTTTGGGTGAGACAGACTAGGCTGTGAAAATCAATTTAGGCTATCCTTAATTCTAATTGGATCCAAATCAACAAAACTCTTTATGTGTAGGAACATAAAGATTTGGACCAATGGATGTTGGATAGCAGGTGCTCCAGACACATGACTGGGGATAAATTGAAATTCACCAAAATCAAGTTCAAGAACCTAGGCTCAGTAGCATTTGGCAACAATGCTACACTCAAGGTGATTGGGTCAGGTAACATTGAACTTAAATCTGACTTTGTTATTAAAAAGGTTCTTTTGGTTGAAGATTTTAAATTTAACCTGCTTAGCATAAGTCAATTATGTGATACTGGCTATGTAGTTACCTTTACCAACTCTAACTGTCTGATTATAAACTTGCAAGACTCAGAAATCATGCTTAAGGGCTCTAGGAAAAATAATGTTTACACTATAAACCTACCCCTTGTACCTAAATGCATGTTAACTCAGTTAGAAGAATCAAACCTCTGGCATAGGAGATTAGGACACACTAATCTAAGATTAATTTCAAAAATCACCCAACTTGGCCTAATTAAAGGTATACCTAAAATTAAGAACCATGAAAACTTAATATGTAAATTATGTAATCAAGATAAACAAACCAGGTCTAATCATAAACTAATTCAGTCTGATCTAACTCAAACCACACTTGAGCTCCTGCACCTTGACCTACTTGATTCACATGGAGCTAAGTCACTAAGCGGAAACCGGTACTGCTTAGTAATTGTTGATGATTACTCTAGGTTTACCTGGGTTAGGTTTCTAAAGACCAAAGATAAAACCCTAAACCTATTTAGTGATTTTTGTAAGTTAATTGAAAATCAAAACGATACCAAAATCAAAAGACTTAGGAGTGACCACGGGGGAGAGTTTGAAAATCAACGATTTGAGGAGTTTTGTAAGGTAAATGGGTATATACACGAATTTTCGTGTCCTAGAACCCCCCAGCAAAATGGGATAGTTGAACGGAAAAATAGAACCCTACAGGAAGCCGCTAGGGCTATGCTCAATGAATTTAACCTAGCTAACCAATTTTGGGCAGAAGCAATTAGTACGACTTGCTACATACAAAATAGGGTCCTAATTAACAAACGACACAATAAAACACCCTATGAATTATACTACTATAGACTTCCAAACCTACATTACCTAAGAGTTTTTGGGTGCAAAGTCCATATCCTAAACACCAAGGACTATCTAGGTAAATTTCAGTCTAAGTCAACCCCAGGCATCTTCTTAGGATATTCAACAACAAGTAGAGCCTATAGGGTTTACAACAAACAAACTAAGAAAATTGAAGAAACAACAAATCTAATATTTGATGACGAAATTAACTCAAAATCTGATAATCCAGATCTAAATTCATCAAATACTGATCAAGAAGATAATGAACAAATTGTTGAACCTTTAATTGAACCTCTAAATGAACTAACTATTGAACCAACTATTGAGTTAATTGAACCAACCCAAGTAGTTGAACCAAATACTGAACCAAACCGACCGGCCGGACCTGAGGCTGAACCAAGTTCCAGAAAAACTAAGAAACCCAGACTTAGTCACCCAACTGATCAAATTGTGGGTGATCCAACCTTAGGAGTCAGAATTAGGTTCGCCTTTAGAAATATTAGTCAGATAGCAATGATTTCAAAAATTGAACCTAAGACTATAGAGAAAGCCTTACCTAATCCTGATTGGATCATAGCAATGCAAGAAGAGTTAGCCCAGTTTGAGAGGAACCAAGTTTGGGAACTAGTACCTAAACCTGATGGCAAATCCATTATGGATACTAAGTGGGTGTTTAGGTATAAGCTAAATGATCAAGGAGAAATATTGAGAAACAAAGCCTGCTTAGTAGCCAAACGGTTCAGTCAAGTAGAAGGGTTAGATTATGACGAAACCTATGCTCCAGTAGCTAGACTTGAGTCCATTAGGATATTGTTAGCCTTTGCATCCCATAAAGGATTTAAATTCTACCAAATGGATGTAAAGTCAGCATTTCTAAATGGATTTATTAAGGAACAAGTCTATGTACGACACCCCCTGGTTTTGAGGACTTAGAAAGACCTGACTATATTTACAAGCTCACTAAAGCACTTTATGGACTAAAGCAAGCACCTAGGGCCTGGTATGAACGCTTATCAACCTACCTAATTTCGAAAGAATTTAAACAAGGACAAATTGACTCAACCCTATTTATTAAGACCTTAGGAAAAGAAATCTTTATCGCCCAAATCTACGTCGATGACATAATCTTTGGGTCCACCAACACAAATTTCTTAAAAGAATTTGTTAAAATAATGGAAAATAAATTTGAAATGAGCTTAGTTGGTGAGCTCAACTTCTTTCTAGGGTTACAAATTAAACAAACTAGGGATGGAAACTATGTCCATCAATCCAAATATGCTAAGGAGTTAATAAAGAAATTCAAAATGGACAACTCCAAAAGCATAAGTACCCCCATGACCACAAATGTAAAAATAGATAGTGACCCTGATGGTAAACCAGTAGACCTTAAACTTTATAGGAGTATGATTGGAAGTCTACTGTACCTTACAGCCAGTAGACCTGATATCCTTTTTGTCGTAGGAATGTGTGCTAGATACCAAACTTGTGCTAAGGAAACACACTTAGCAGCCATAAAAAGAATACTTAGATACATTAAGGGCACCCTAAATGTAGGGATTTGGTATCCTAGGACCTCAACTTTTGACTTGTCAGGATACTTGGACTCTGACTATGCTGGTTGTAAACTAGATAGAAAAAGTACAAGTGGAAGCTGCCAACTTTTAGGAAATAGTCTAGTGAGTTGGTGCAGCAGAAAACAACACTGTGTAGCTCTATCCACAACTTGTAGGACCGGTGCCGTCGATAGAGGGCGGGGTGAATATCGATCGTGAAAATCTTTCACGGAAATCTCGTAATACTTTCGTTCTAGACTCAGAGTATTAGTAGCGCAGCGGAAAATAAATAGAACGAAAAGAAACAAGACAGTGACACAGCGGATTTTTACTTGGTTCCCGACCCCCCAGGGTCAGTACATCCAAGGCCTATGCACGGGAACACCCGTCCACTATTGGTCTCCTTTCTGGACTTTCCGGAGGTGGAGAAACCCGACTTACAGTGCAATATTACAATCAAAATATAATGAAAACTAATTGCAGTATAATTAAAGCAAACCGAATATAACAAGTTTGAAACTCGGCCGATCTGGACCTTCGAAGTGCCGCGCACTTCCTCCTGGAGCCTCCCGGTCGTAGAGCCTCGTTTCTAGCGCGTTGCAGTCGGTCAGAATGCTTGGAATGGTTCTTGGAAGTCGTGTCTGAAGCAGAGGGGTCGAAGCCCCTTATATAGGCCTCCTGGGGGCGCCCTGGACGTTAGGGGCGCCCCGGAAGACTCGGTCAAACCTTATCCTTGCGCCTACCTCACCGCAGTTGATAAGATCATTGATCAGGGTGCCCCGGACCTTCCGGCCACCCTCATGATGGCTTATCTATGTTTTGGGTTCGAAACAGCACGTACAGGCTTGAACCCGGGCGCCCCGGACGCTCCGGGCGCCCCACCTGACACCTATTCCGCTTCCACACTTAAACTGCCTGTTTTAGCTATATCTGGGGGCGCCCCCACTGCTGGGGGTGCCCTGGTTGCATGGGGGCGCCCTGCTTAGGGCCTCCAACAGCTTTTTGCCTGGTTTAACTGCTTTGTCTCCGGTTCGTGATACCTGCAAGATACACAAACACAAAGCATGGATACATATAATGTTAGCCTTAGGGACTTGGTTCGGACTTCGAATTTGCATGAAACCCTAGGTCGAACCGGCACGAGTTCCTATCCCCGAGAACTCGCCCTTCACCTACTCCTTTCAGGAGACGGTTGCCACCCAGTCCTTCGGATGGACTTTTGCTTAGCCTCCGATTACTCCGGATCTCGAGACGCTCGAACCCCGACCCGTCTCTACTCCTGTCCTTAGTCATCGCTCAGCTAAGTTGCTCAGTCCCTTGGACCAAGACTTCATTACCTAGCAATCCTTCGCTAGGTGCCTAGCAGTCCTTCGCCAGGTCTTCATTTCCTAGCAGCCCTTCGCTAGGTGCCTAGCAGCCCTTCGCTAGGTCTTCTATGCCTAGCATCCCTTCGCTAGGTGCCTAGCAGCCCTTCGCTAGGTCTTAGGGTTTCGATACCTAGCAGCCCTTCGCTAGGTGCCTAGCAGCCCTTCGCTAGGTCTTAGGGTTACGATACCTAGCATCCCTTCGCTAGGTGCCTAGCAGCCCTTCGCTAGGTCTTAGGGTTACGATACCTAGCAGCCCTTCGCTAGGTGCCTAACAGCCCTTCGTTAGGTCTTAGGGTTTCAATACCTAGGTTAACTAGGACATTTCTTCAACTTGGGTTACTTCTCCTTTGCTCCCCTTTGTCTGTTCAATATATCACTGACTTAAGTGTATTGTCAAACATTAAAACACTTAAAGAAGAACATCATTGATGCAACTTGCACCAACAATCTCCCCCTTTTTGATGTTTGACAATAACTTAAGTTAGATTGGTTTAAGGGGCTAACTCACTATCCTTGGGATAAAAAACAAGAAAAAATTGAAATAAGTTTTGAAACTATATTTTTGATTTTTGGGAGAAAATTTTCTAGAATTTTTCTAACTTAAGCACACCTCTCCCCCTTTGTCATACATCAAAAAACTTTAAGAAAATACTTGCACCAATAATGAATATTTTGGTTCTTTTTGAAAAATACTTGGTGTAGAAATTTTGAAAGCATTGTATTTTGAATGATATATTGCATTTTTGAAAAAAAGGTGCATAATTTTGAAAAAGATGTTATTCGTTTTGAAGAATACAAGTACTTTGAAAATTGATCTTTAACAACATGCAAGTACTTTTGAAAGAATTTGTAAATTTTTTTTGAAAAATATAAAGTACTTTTTGGAAAATGCATAACTTTTGAAAAAAAATGTTATTTTGGAAAATATAAATGTTATGCCTATTTTGCAAGTACCAACTGTTTTTGAAAATAAGTGATTTTTGAAATATTTTACTTGACTAAGTTTCTTTTCCAGTCTGACACAATCCTGGGAAACCTTGTTGACTATAAGGACATTTTCCTAAGTGTTCTGGAAATTTTCAAAGTCAAGTAAATATTAAAAAAAATTATAGTACTTTTGAAAATATATGCTGGTGCATTTTGAAAAATGTGTGAACTTTTGAAAACTCAATATATTACTTGATTTGGTTTACCTTCCTGTCTGACACTATCCTGGGAAACCTTGTTGACTACAAGGACATTTGCTAAGTGTCTTGGAATTTTTTCAAACTCAAGTAAATATTGTTTCAAAGATAATTTCATAGGTCACACAAAAACAATAGACTAATAGTATTTTGAAAAACTACTTATGTTTCTAGCGAGATTTGAAAATATAGCGCATGAAAACATTTGAGATATTCAATAATTCTTTTAATTTGATCTCCCCCTAAACTTGACCCAGTCCTGGGAAGCTTGTTGACCACAAGTACTCTTCCTCTGAGTTTTAAGGTTTGATTCAGATCAAAAGAATAATAATTTTCAAAATAATTTAAGACTTGTTAGACTCCCCCTAAATTTGACACGTCCTAGGAGTCCTTGAAGATCATAAAGTCGACCTTTCCTTTGTGTCTTTAGGGTTTATCAAAGTCAAAGAAATGATAATTTTCAAGTAGATAAATTTTGAAGCCACAATTTGGAAAGAAGATAATTTTGAAAACATATGTAATGCAAATTAAGGTGCAATTTTCGAAAAAAATATTTTTAATAAAAAGAACAAAACACTCCCCCTACATCCAACACCGTTTGACTCTAACTAAGTGCCTTAAGGAACTTTAGTGTTGTCCTAAGAGGCTTGTGTCTAATTGCGTGAGTCAAACAATTTTTTGAAAAGGTATAATTTTTGAGAAACGTATAATATGTATATTCAATCAGACAAGCATGAATTTCATAAAAACATTATTATGTTGAAACATTATTTTGAAAATATATTTTTAGAAAAATATTCTAATGATTTTGAAAAATAATTTTGAAAAATATTTTTTAATTTATTAGTCCTTAACATCTCACCCATTTTAGATGTATCAATACAACAAGCATGATTGCCTTATAAGTGTATTGTGAGATGCTTGAATCATTTTTCTTTAATTTATTTTAATTCTAAGATTTCATTGAAGCTTGTGTTAGATTTGAATTTGACAAGAAGTAACTTGAATTTGAATTTCAAAAATTAGCTTCCAGGTCTTGGCGAGGCACTAGGCCTTCTTTGGCCGTAGCCTTATTGGATCATCAACCCTTTCCTTGACAAAGCCTTTTAATGAAATTTTATTTTCAAAATGACTTTTTGAAAAATTCTGGTCTAACTAGTTTGGATCTTGGATCGGTAGCTTCGGCTAGTTTCACCAGTCTAAAGAGACCAAGTATACTTGACCTTATTAGAATTGGCTTCCCTAACGTACTATCATCTCACCGCCACCCAATACTAGGTTAATCAAGTTTCAATTATTCTTTTTCCTATAGCCGTTCTAATATATGCATAAAATTTAAATATGTATGACATGTCATATAAAAAGAAGTAGCAGATGCATGACATGACAATTATGCATGAGTCAAACAAGTCCAAAGCATTTTATTTATGTTTCTAAAAATGTATCAAATTCCCGATTTGATACATGTCGTGTGAACCCGCGAATATGCCAACCCACTTTGACATATTTAATGTTATTAATTTTAATTGTTACAGTTTGCGTAAAATTTTATTTTAGTTTGAGTTTAAGTTATTTAAGATTTGAAGTTGAGTTAATTGAAGTTTGAATTAATTAGCTTTATTTGAATTAAATTGATTTAATTGACTTAATTAAATTTTAATTGAATTGAATTTAAATTTAATTTAATTAGAATTTAATTTAATTTAATTTGAATTTAATTTAATTTGATTTATTTTAATTTAAATTTAATTTGAATTTAATTTAATTTGAATTTAATTTATTTTGAATTTAATTTAATTTGAATTTAATTTAATTTGAATTTAATTTATTTGAATTTGAATTTAATTTAATTTGAATTTAATTTATTTTAATTTTAATTTAATTTAATTTGAATTTAATTTAATTTAAATTTAATTTATTTTGAATTTAATTTAATTTGAATTTAATTTAATTTGAATTTAATTTAATTTAATTTGAATTTAATTTAAATTTAATTTAATTTAATTTGAATTTAATTTAATTTGAATTTAATTTAATTTGAATTTAATTTAATTTGAATTTAATTTAATTTAATTTGAATTTAATTTAATTTAATTTGATTTATTTTGAATTTAATTTAATTTGAATTTAATTTAATTTAATTTGAATTTAATTTAATTGAATTGAATTTAATTTGAATTTAATTTAATTTGATTTTAATTTATTTGAATATAATTTATTTTGAATTTAATTTAATTTGAATTTAATTTATTTGAATTTAATTTAATTTATTTGAATTTAATTTAATTTGAATTTAATTTATTTGAATTTAATTTAATTTGAATTTAATTTATTTGAATTTAATTTAATTTGAATTTAATTTAGATTTAATTAAGATTATAATGATTAATTAATAATTGTGGGTTTAAATTAATCATTTTCATTATTTCAAAAATTTCTTCTTCATTTTTATCTTTCTTTTCAAGTTTTTCTAATAATTTTGATTTATTTGAATTTTTGTAATTTTTATTAACTATGACCTTTATCTTAGATAGTTCTATATCCTCCTCAAGATTAGGTCTTTCAATATCCTTACAGTAGGTGGAGTAATTTGGGCCACTAATTAAGGTTTTGTAATAATCTTTAATATTATCTATAATTAAATTATTATCTAGGAGGATTTTGTCTTCAAAATTATCCTCAACCGTATTTTCAATATTTTCAACATTAATCTCTAGATTATCTTTAAGAGTTTCAGAATTAATTTCTGAATTAATCTTGAGGTTTTCAGAATTAATTTCTGAATTATCCTTAAGATATTTAAATTTGAATTCGAATTTATCTTTAGGATTTTCAAATTTAAATTCGGAATTATCCTTAGAATTTTCAAATTTGAATTCCGAATTATCCTTAGGATTTTCAAATTTAAATTCTGAATTATCCTTAGGATTAATTTTGTCTGAATTAAAATTATCAGAACTAATTTTATCAGAACAATTATCAGGATTAATTTTATCAGATAAATTATCAGAATTAATTTTATCAGATAAATTATCAGAATTAATTTTATCAGATAAATTATCAGGATTAATTTTATCAGATAAATTATCAGGATTAATTTTATCAGATAAATTATCAGAATTAATTTTATCAGATAAATTATCAAGATTAATTTTATCAGATAAATTATCAGGATTAATTTTATCAGATAAATTATCAGAATTAATTTTATCAGACAAATTATCAGAGTTAATTTTATCAGATAAATTATCAGAGTTAATTTTATTAATTTCTGAATTGATATTCTGAATTAAACAATTAATTTCTGATATTTTGGTCATATTCACGTTTTGTAATTTAACATGCAAAAAGTTAATTTTATTATGCAGTAAATCTACTTTATCAGAAGAATTAACTACTTTATCACATGGCAGTGCAGGAACTTGTAAAATTTTTGGAACATAAATTTTTCGTACCTTTGCCGGACATTTGTTTTTGTAGTGTCCGAATTTTTCGCACTTGAAGCATCTGATATGACTTTTATCTCTCCGGACTCCTGGCGCTGGTGCCCCCTTTGTCGCCGGTGATGAACGATTTTTATGAGTAGGGCACTGATTTTTATAGTGCCCTCTCTCCCTGCATGTGAAATAAATAATATGCAATTTAAAATTAGACATTAAAAAAATGTACCTGATTCACCCCTGGGCTCCCCCTCAACTCCTGGCGTCGTTGCTCCGTCGGCGGTTAATCCGGTGAAGAGCGACTCGGCTCTGATACCAATTGTAGGACCAGTGCCGTCGATAGAGGGGGGGGGGTGAATATCGATCGTGAAAATCTTTCACGGAAATCTCGTAATACTTTCGTTCTAGACTCAGAGTATTAGTAGCGCAGCGGAAAATAAATAGAACGAAAAGAAACAAGACAGTGACACAGCGGATTTTTACTTGGTTCCCGACCCCCCAGGGTCAGTACATCCAAGGCCTATGCACGGGAACGCCCGTCCACTATTGGTCTCCTTTCCAGACTTTCCGGAGGCAGAGAAACCCGACTTACAGTGCAATATTACAATCAAAATATAATGAAAACTAATTGCAGTATAATTAAAGCAAACCGAATATAACAAGTTTGAAACTCGGCCGATCTGGACCTCCGAAGTGCCGCGCACTTCCTCCTGGAGCCTCCCGGTCGTAGAGCCTCATTTCTAGCGCGTTGCAGTCGGTCAGAATGCTTGGAATGGTTCTTGGAAGTCGTGTTTGAAGCAGAGGGTTCGAAGCCCCTTATATAGGCCTCCTGGGGGCGCCCTGGACGTTGGGGGCGCCCCGGAAGACTCGGTCAAACCTTATCCTTGCGCCTACCTCGCCGCAGTTGATAAGATCATTGACTAGGGTGCCCCGGACCTTCCGGGGGCCCTCATGATGGCTTATCTGTGTTTTGGGTTCGAAACAGCACGTACAGGCTTGAACCCGGGCGCCCCGGACGCTCCGGGCGCCCCGCCTGACACCTATTCCGCTTCCACACTTAAACTGCCTGTTTTAGCTATATCTGGGGGCGCCCCCACTGCTGGGGGCGCCCTGGTTGCATGGGGGCGCCCCCAATGATGGGGGCGCCCTGCTTAGGGCCTCCAACAGCTTTTTGCCTGGTTTAACTGCTTTGTCTCCGGTTCTTGATACCTGCAAGATACACAAACACAAAGCATGGATACATATAATGTTTGCCTTAGGGACTTGGTTCGGACTTCGGATTTGCATGAAACCCTAGGTCAAATCGGCACGAGTTCCTATCCCCGAGAACTCGCCCTTCACCTACTCCTTTCAGGTGACGGTTGCCACCCAGTCCTTCGGATGGACTTTTGCTTAGCCTCCGATTACTCCGGATCTCGAGACGCCCGAATCCCGACCCGTCTCTACTCCTGTCCTTAGTCATCGCTCAGCTAAATTGCTCAGTCCCTTGGACCAAGACTTCATTACCTAGCAATCCTTCGCTAGGTGCCTAGCAGTCCTTCGCCAGGTCTTCATTCCCTAGCAGCCCTTCGCTAGGTGCCTAGCAGCCCTTCGCTAGGTCTTCTATGCCTAGCATCCCTTCGCTAGGTGCCTAGCAGCCCTTCGCTAGGTCTTCTATGCCTAGCATCCCTTCGCTAGGTGCCTAGCAGCCCTTCGCTAGGTCTTCTATGCCTAGCATCCCTTCGCTAGGTGCCTAGCAGCCCTTCGCTAGGTCTTAGGGTTTCGATACCTAGCAGCCCTTCGCTAGGTGCCTAGCAGCCCTTCGCTAGGTCTTAGGGTTACGATACCTAGCAGCCCTTCGCTAGGTGACTAACAGCCCTTCGTTAGGTCTTAGGGTTTCAATACCTAGGTTAACTAGGACATTTCTTCAACTTGGGTTACTTCTCCTTTTCTCCCCTTTGTCTGTTCAATATATCACTGACTTAAGTGTATTGTCAAACATTAAAACACTTAAAGAAGAACATCATTGATGCAACTTGCACCAACACAACTGAAGCTGAGTATGTTGCTTTAAGAGAGTGTGTAGCACAACTCTTATGGATGATGCACACTCTTAAAGACTTCCAGCTCAGCTACACTCAAACTCAGGTCTACATTGATAATATAAGCTCAATTAATCTAACTAAGAATCCAATCCAACACTCCAGAACTAAACACATAGAAGTTAAACACCACTTTGTAAGAGATCACATAGCCAGGGGTGAAATAGTCCTTAAGCATATAGACTCAAAATCTAACCTAGCTGATATATTCACCAAACCCTTACCTGAGTCTGAATTCAGCTCACTAAGAAGGCAGTTAGGGTTATGCTTGGTAGAATAGGTTTACTCTACTTCTGTGTTTCTTTTAAAACTGTTTTATTACTTATAAGTTTCTACTTAATTTAATTTTTTTTTAAAACCAATTTTTTTCGACTTAGTTTTTTCTGAAAAAATTACCCCCTTTAAAACTAGGGCTTTTTCGCAAATGGACATAGCTTAGGCCCTAACTCTAGAACTGCATGCACCTATAGATCTAGAAGCCAGCATCTCACAAGCACCTTAGGGTACTTTTGAATGATAACCTAGAATGGGTTGAGATACTTAGGTCTTTGTCTTGATTCAAGATGCTTAACTCTGTGCATCTGCAGTAATTGGGGCACTAAATACCAATAAACAGTAATCAAGTTAAGTGTCAAGCTTAGAAAATCTAACTTGAACAGAACACTTAACTTGACTAACCCTAGCGAAAGCTACTGTTTATAACAGTTAGTAAGTAGCTAATTGGGTTAGACAGGACCCAAAAGAGATAATTCCAATTGATTTGGTCTAGTTTATATCTTGAATTGGTTCAATACATCACCTTACTTCTTTTGCTATAATGTTTTGCTATATTTTTTTGTTGATATATGGCAAAGGGGGAGAGATTGGAAAGGAGAGAAGGTTTAAAAAATTTTTCAAAAATTTAAAACTTTATTTATCTCCTTTTTCAAAAAGTAAAATCCCTTAAGTCAATTGCACGAAATTATTTCTAAGTACTTAAGTTGTTTTCAAAATTATTTGTAAGTACTTGACTTAAGTCAATTTTCAAAATTACTTAAGCTATTTTTAAAAGTTCTCTAAATACTTATCTTAAATTTCACTAATAGAAAAATTTCTAAGTTTAATTTCAAAAATTTTCTTGAAAACCTTTTAAAAAAAAGTGCTAAAGAAATTTCAGTTTTCTAAAAACTTCAGAAGAAGTTTAGAAAATTTTCTAAAGTGCGAAAACCCAAATCTCTTTTGGAAAATATTTTCTAACATACAATTTTTGGAAAAGATTCTAAGTGTTGAATCATAAATTTCCCTTTTAGACTTAGAATTTTTTTTTCAAACCCCGTGAACCGTTGAAAAATCTAGGGGGAGATTCTTTCCAGGGGGAGGAAATGAAATTGAAATTTTTACCTGTTTTTGTTTAAACTTAACTTTTTGAACCGGGTTGCCATAAATCAAAAAGGGGGAGATTGTTGGTGCAGGCAGCACCTAAGTCGAACCTGGGTTTTGATATTTGCAAAGGGTTCAAAAGTTAAGATATTATTGTGATCTAATGTGCTCACTGAGTGTGCAGAACGAAGTCCTGGCGAAGGGCTGTTGGGCACCTAGCGAAGGACTGCTAGGCATCGAAACCCTAAGACCTGGCAAAGGACTGCTGGGCACCTGGCGAAGGGCCTCTAGGAGTCTAAGACCTGGCGAAGGACTGCTAGGCACCTGGCGAAGGACTGCTTGGTACCAAAGACCTGGCGAAGGGCTGCTAGGCACCTGGCGAATAACTACTGGGCAAAAGTCCAACCAGAGGAGCCAGTTGGCAAAAGGTAAACTCTCCTGAGAGGAGTAGGTGAGGACGTGTTCTCCGTCGAGGGAACAGTAGGCGTCGGTTCAACCTAGGGTTCCATTTGGGAGACCCGAAGTCAGAACCAAGACAGCTAAAGCTGTATAAACCTAACATTTCTTGCCTTATTTGTTGTGGAACTAACCTTGAATCCAGGGACAAAAGGAACGTGTTTCTGTAGCTCAGAACGCCTCAAAGGAGAGGGGCTGGGTTAGGCGCCTGGGAGGTCCCGGTCGCCCAAGGTCAAAGCCAAACGAACAAGCTAAGCAAGAATCGCAAGAATCGCTTCGGAAGCTTACTGGGCCAGGTGCTCTCAAGCTCCCGGGTGCCCTGGATGCCTCGGGCACCCCGGGTCCAAACCAAAACAAGTGATCGAAGCGGAAGCCAGCAGACCAAGTCAACCAGGGCGCCCCTAGTGTCCCGGGCACCCCTGTCAGCTCCGAGCCCGATTCTGGAGGGATAAGCGCTGACTGAGCTTCGGATGAGAGTTCTCGGATCCGAAGGCACGTGTCAGGCGCCCCCAACATCCCGGGCGCCCCCAGGAGTGCTATAAAAGGGCCTCGACCCCTAAGGCTTCAGAATCAACTTTTCTAACACCTCTACGCTCTTCGACTCAAGCGCTCTGCTCCGGAAACCTCCAATCTCGAGATTCAAGCACCGTCGATGACCCTCCGCACCGAAGTACGATCCACACCGGGCGTCGGTAACGAAGAGTATAATTATTCTTTTTACTACACCATTACTGTACAAATCTTTGTAAAAACTTGCACGATTATAGAATTGCCCGCAGTAAATGGTCAAGGACCGTGGGCCTTGTAGTTGGAGCCGACTGCGACTCCAAACCAAGTAAAAATCCTTGTGTTCGTGTCTGTTTTGTTTTAATTTTCCGCTGCGCATTCTCTTTTCTAATTCGAAACATTTTCACGATATTCACCCCCCCTCTATCGTGTTTTCTCGATCCAACACTGACTAGGGGTTGGGCACCGAAGTCCTGATCCGAAAGATCGGGCAGGTGTCTTAGCTGAGTGAGGACAATGGACAGAAGTAGGGACAGGTCGAGGTATGGATGTCTGAGATTCAAAATCTTCAGAGGTCGAGAAAAAGTCCAACCAAAGGTGTTGGTTGGCAACAGGTAACTTCTCTAGAGTGGAGTAAGTGAGCATGCGTTCCCTAGAAGAGGGAACTGTAGGCGTCGGTCAACTTAGGATTCCAGTTGAAACCTTAAGTCAGGATTGGACAACACTAGCTGTTGTACATGCATTTACTTTACATGTTATTATTGTTTGGACTAACCTTGTGATGTAGCTGAGGTACTTGGAGATTGGTAGCATCCCACATGTTATTATTGTTTGGACTAACCTTGTGATGTAGCTGAGGTACTTGGAGATTGGCAGCATCCCAGGCGTCTGAGAGGACTCTGTTGGTGCAATCAGCCCAAGTTTGATCAGGGAGATAATGGTTTTGATGTGTGTGTCAATATGATCAAGTTAGGGTTTCTGGTGATCTAATATGTGTATTTGAGTATGCAGGTTTGTAGGATACACATTGACTTAGTTGGACATCTTCGGGGCCGGTGAAGGATGGCATGGAGGCAAGCTGTGAGCTTGTGTGCGCATCGAGGGACCATGGACAAGGCAGGGACGATGAGTCGAGGGAAGCGGACTTCGAGGCATACGTGAAGGATGACATGGTAGACGAGCCGCGGGCTTGTGTGCATCCGAGGGACGAGAGCCAAAGTCGAAGAGGGCTCGAAGGCAATAGATCAAGGCTACTGGATGAAGAGTCGACTGAGTCGTGAGGGTTCGAGTGCTGAGGGATTATACTCGGGTAGGGAAACCATGGGACTAAGTCGTGAGAGTTCGAGTGCTGAGAGAATTGTACTCGGGAAGGAAAACCCTAGGCTTAGAGGGTTGGCAGTCGACTAATGCTTGATCAGTCGACTGGGAAAGAGCACAGAAGGATCAGTCGACTGATGGTGGATCAGTTGACTGATGCAGTCGACTGGGCAGTCGATTGGTGTCGACTAGAATGCGAATCATCAGGTGGTGACAATTTGAATTCGCGAAGACCAGTCGACTGGTGTTGCACCAGTCGACTAGTAACGGTCAAATCAAGATCAAGCTCTATTTAAGGGGGCTCGTGTTTGGCTACTTCTCTTTGGCGAAACAAGCTTGGTAAGAGCCTGTTAGTAGCCTACAAGTGCTCAGTTCGTGTCAAAGGATTGTGGCGAGGTTTCTCCACCCACAAGGAGCGACAAGAGCTAGCCGAAGGTGTTCCGGGGAATCATCCACCGAAGGATCGGGATCGTCCACCTTACGGACAACCGTGGAGTAGGAGTTTCATCTCCGAACCACGTAAAGGTGATGTGTTAGCATTGTTTAGTTTAGATTTGAGATTTCCACTTGCGCTTGCTAACTATTGTAGGAAGACAAAATCGAAAAGTTGTTATTCACCCCCTCTAGCAACCGACAAGGTCCTAACAAGTGGTATCAGAGCGAGGTACGCTCATCTACAGACTAACCGCCGAGAGAGCAAAAAGCTAGAGAAAATGATGATTGATGAAAGATTAGAGGATGACATCAATGTTCCGCCTCCCTACGAATGCGAGAATTTTGACTATTGGAGGATGCAGACAAAGACTTGGTTTGGTATAGATTGGGATTGCATGATCGCGCTAGAAAAGCCATTTGAAGTCCCAAAGGATAAACATGGGAAAAAACTTCGACCAAGATATTGGAATAAGGAGCAACACACCCAATCAAAGGCAAACGAAAAGGTAATTTCAATATTACTTAATATTTTACCTAATGATGTAATTAGTGGTGTAGGTGAATACAAAAATACACACGAATTATGGAGTAAAATGTTACATTACATGAAAACCCTACACAAGCTCAAGTAGTGGAAGAGTCAAATGAAATAAGCTCAATGGTCCAAGAAGAAAAGGATCAATTAGAAGAAGGAAGGAGCTCAACATGCGAAGTTGAGAAGGAAGAAGAAAAATAGTCGTCTATCTCCTCAAGTGAAGTGGCACAAGAAAGTGAAAGATCATCCACTTCATCAAGGGAAGAAGAAGGGGTCTCCACTTCAAGGATTGAGGGGGAGGAGAGACCACCCTTGATACCGGAGCAAGAAGAAGCATCTATTTCCACCAAAGCAAAGTCTAAAGATCACATCATTTGCTTTGGATGTAATAAGAAGGGACACTACAAGGACAAGTGTCCATTAGGTAAAAAGGAGGTAAACCCTAAACCCAAATCAATTTATTTAAAATCTAACATGGGTTGTAGGGAAAAGAAGGAGAAAAAGCACATTCGGTGCTACACGTGTGGTGAGCTAGAACACTACCACACCAAATGCTCAAGGAAAGGAGAATTCAAGAAGTTGGAGCATTTGAGGAAGTGGGAGAAGGAGGAGAAGAAGAAAAGCTTATATCAAGGGGGAGCTACAAGGGTAAGGGAGGTAATCCCTAACTTTAAGCGTTTTTCAAATTCCTCTATGCATGTTAGGAGTAATGAAAATTATTTGCCTATGCATAATTTTGATTTTAGATATTGTGATAGAAATAGGGCTAATGTTGTATCTCAAAGCCCTAAGGAATTTATGTGTCATGATAAACCTAGGATTCTTAGACCTAAGGATTAAGATATTAATCCAAAGAAAGAGAGACACATGCCTAGAAAAATTGGTAGATCTAGAAATGTCCAAGGTGGACATAGTGATACTAAGGTTAAGAACCTAGAAAGGGAAAATCAAGCCTTAAGGGTAAGGCTTGATAAATTAGAGAAAACCCTAGAAAGATTCACTAGTGAATCTAAGGGTTTAGGCATGATGTCGGGCAGTCAAAACCTTGACAATGATAGGTCGGGTCTAGGATACTGATCTATGAGATCGAATGCTAGGGAAAACTCATATGCAAGGATGCCATATGATTATAGCAAGGGGAAGGCCAAAAATGATAAGGAAAAGCCATTCAAAGGAGAGAAGAAGAATTTATCCAAGGACAATGTGTATAGAGTTAAGAAAGTTAGGGTTGAAGGTCAAGAAGTACCGGAGGTACACTGGTGTGGTCTTGCCATGGTAGATGAGTCACCTAGGGAGGTGACTAAGGCTAAGAGCTCAAGGGGAAGCTCTAGGAGTCAAAATGGGATTCATGGTCAATGGATCTCAAGAGGGTTTCTTCAAAAGGACTAGATGAATTGTGGGAGGTGCCAAAGAGATTTGGAGACAAATGTGAGTCTTAATCCTAGGGATTTGACACATTAAAAGTAAGGTATCATGCAAAAATATGACAATAGAGCTATAGTGCATGAAAATTGGTTCTTAATGTGGAGATGTCATATAAATCAATGCTAAAGATTCATTGAGGTTGGGGGTGAGAAGATACATCAAGGAGAGATCAAAACTAGGACTTTAGGTCAAGGTTCAATTGAACCATTTAGATAGTTTTGAATTTTGTGTCAATCATGGGATTGGTAATAGATACATGAGTAAATGTATTTTTCTTAAGTAGACACGGGTACCATAAATCTCTCCACAAAATTTGAGAATTTTTGGAGATTTGTGAAATTTCTGATGCATTTCTGAAGTTGGGTCAGAAATGTTGAAATATAGGGTATCAGTCGACTGATGCAGAGGCAGTCGACTGATATAGTTTAAATGTTTAAATCAGAAACTAGGATATGCAATACATCAGTCGATTGACCCTCCATCAGTTGACTGATCTTTCCGTAAGGTTTATCAGTCGACTGACCCAGGGGCAATCGACTGATGCTACGAATCCTTTAAAAGAACAGCCGCGCGGGGGCGGCCGATCCTAGGGTTTCAGCGCCACCCCTTGCCGTTACTTTTCTCCCTCGACCTCCCAAACTGCTCTAAGCCTTCCCAAAGTCCTGAAATCGTATTCCTAGTCTTCCTTCACCCTTGATCCAAGTTTAGGGCACGAAAAACATCTTTAAGTCAACCGTGATCGTCATTCATCATGCAACGACTTGGGAAAAGGTAACAGGTTATTTGCTTTGCTTTTCCAGTCAATTTGTGATTCATAACTAACTCTCTCTATTTTGCATGGTTTTCCTTATTTTTCCTTTTAATTGGGTCATTCATGCGACATGCATGGGGTAATTGCATTTTAAGGTTGCACAAAAGAGAAGGATGGGTGAGGGACCATCCCAACAACACCCTGTAGATCCTGCGGCTCCTCGGTTCCAATCCGAGGTCTGCCAAGAGAGATTTGCAAATGCTTACTTTATATTGATGAACTGTAGATATCTCAACTAATTGTTTTTTAGGGAGAATACTGATAACTACCATTTTGTTGATTATTTTAGGCTCTAAAATCCATGTTTGATCCATATTTTATATGCTTAAGTTTGCATTTATATTAGGTTTCATGTATTTCTTCTATTTTGACTTTTAATTCAAATCTTTGTATATTTGAGATATTTTGGCACTAAATTTGAATATCATTTTGTAGGTTTCAAATGATCATGGACCTAGATCAAATTGGGTCAAACTTGAGTCAGAATTGGATCCGGATCAAAGGGATCAAGCATCGGGTTAATATGAGCCGCCCATTTAAGAGAACGGATAGATCTGAGCCATTTGTGAGTTTTTGATCAATCCAAGGTTAGGATAGGGCTAATCATGACCCTAGATCAAGATCTGAAAGTTTGAACCTAATCGGAGCACATTTGACCGTCGGATCAAGCTTAAAGGAGTCTCAAACATCCAAGCAAGAGAAGGGAAGATCTGGGCCATCCGCCACAGATCTGGTTGATCCGAGCTAAGGAAAGGTAGATCAGGACCATTGATCAAGATCTGGGGAGTTTGGTTCAGATCGGAGAAGATCTGACCGTTGGATGAGATCGTAACAATCACAGCCGTCCAAATTCAAAGGGGATTAATTTAAATCAGTCTTCTTCTCCGCGCTGAAGGGTCGTTGCGTCGCGAGTTCGCTAGCTGCAGAGTAGTTTTCAGAATCACCGTTTCTTCGTTTCTTCATCGTTTTGTCTCCCGTTTTCTTCCTTAGATCGCGCGACCCATCAATTTGTTTGTCTTCAAGATCTCAAATCGTCTAGGTAATCTTTCCAGTTCAGTTTTGCTAACTAAATCTCGCAGCTGAGAGGAGCTTTGGAGAGGGTTTCGCCGGAGCATCCGATCCACTGATTTCTTCATCCGATCGCGGCTGTCTTCATCGAGTTGATGCCATCAGAGCTTCGGAGGGGTTCTCCGAGGTAATCTGAGGGTGTTGGAATGAGATCGATACTCTGCGCAAGGAGAAGATCTCAGGTTTCAGCTTTTGACCGATCGGGTTGATCGGACAGAGTGGTCTCTGATCGGTCCTGTGACCGATCAGAGAAAGACCTGATCGGTCGGTTGACCGATCAGGAAGAGCAGAGCAGTCACTTCATAGCAAGCTGAGCAGGGGAGGTCTCTTTCAATGGTTTTTGAGCTAGGGGGTTCATAGTTCATCCTTCGTGTGACGGCGAAGGGAAGTTTTGGATACAAACTAATTTGATTTTGAATTTAGGATAATTTTTTCTTGTTCCAAACACTTGTTTTCTTTAATTGTTCTAGCTTGTTATCTCACTTCAAGTCAATGATTTAAACATTGTTTTGATCTCGCTTTTATTTCCTTGCAATTAATTTTCTGCACTCTATTTCCTGCAAATAATTCTCTACAGTTAGTTCTTTAATTTCAATTCAAGAGTTCAAATTTACTTGCTCAATTGTCAATTAGGTTAAGTTTAGTTTCTGCACTTCTTTAATTCATTTCCTTGCTTAGTTAAGTCTATTTCATTCTGTTCAGTTCCTAAGTTTAGTTCTGTTTCATAGAGTTAATTCCTTATTACAAAATCCCCCATTTTATCTAGAAAACCCAAACATCAAAATGACAAATAAACCTGCAAGCTCGAGTTAAACATTCATTCAACTAGTCCTTGGAAAAATACGACTTGAGGCCCCTCTACTACATTTCTATCTTGTTAGCCAAAGGGTTTTCAGCTTTATAAATATCTAAATTTGAGTGCTCATCGTGACACTGGTATTGGGCACCATCAAATTTTTGGCGTCGTTGCCAGGGATTCACTAGTTGAGTTTGTTTAATTTGAGCTTGTGTTTAATATTTATATTCTTTGATTCCATTTTTATTTGCTTTATCTTTTTGTATACGTTGGCTGCCATTTTGTTTGTTTCGTGGCCAGGACTGCAGGGGGCAACCATTAAAGTTTGAGAAGCTATTGGAAAATTTTCTACTTATTCAACAGTTCCATGGCAGAGTATCAGTATTTTCAGAATTATCAGCACCCTTGTCAGAGATTTCAGCAGCCATATTCTCAATTCCAAAATGTTCAGCAGAATTTTCAACCATCTCAGCCCTTTTCAAATTTTCAGCAACCCAATTATCAATTTCAACCTCAATTTCAACAATTTCAGTAGTCTTATTCGAATTGTCAACAAAACCAACCTTGGAATCAGCCATCACAGCAATTTCAACCACAATTCCAAAATTTTCAGCAAGGTTACAATCCTAATCAGCAGAGTTTTCAACCATACAATCAGAGTTATCAACCTCCACAATTCCAGCCCTCACCACAACAATTTCAACCTCAAATTCAGAATGTTCAGAGCTACAATTTTCAGCAGTTTCAACCATGTTCCCAGCCTAATTTTCAGCAACTCCAACAACCAAATCAATCATTTGATCATCCCCAACAATTCCAATTTCAGAATTCACAGTCTACTTCTAATTTTGAGCAACCTAATGAACCCTTTCAAGTCCAACAAGAGTTTTATGCTTATCAAGGAGACTTAGAGGATTCTAGTGAGAGTGAGGCTCAACAACAAAGGCTGGAGGAGATGTTGCAACAACTCTTGCAACAACAAAAAAATGATTCTACTCTTAAAGACTGTGTAAGATGCCTTGGACAATTGGTTAATCAAATGAATCAAATGCAAGCCCAAAGATCAAGCCAATCACCTTCTCAAGCCACTTTTAATTCTAAGGGGTATGATTGTGAGCTAACTTTGAGGAATGAAGAGGTTGTTTTAAGTCTAAACATTCCAAGGGATGAATTTTCTGAGAAAGTTCTAGCATCTTATTTCCCCACTCAAAATAGCCCCGTAGTTGATTCTATATCAATTCAAGGTGACCCTAGTGCAAGCCTAAGACCTTCTTCAATTGATTTTGCAGTTTTGGTGGAAGAAGAAGAAGAAATCATCAAAATTAGGGCACCTACAGCATACATTCCTCCTGAAATTCTTGTTCAGAGTTCACTTCCAAAATTTTCAGCTCAAGAGGAGGAACCAAAAATTCCTTTACACTTACCACAGTACCCCAGAGAGGATCCTCCTAGCATTAGCATGGGTATTGCAGATAAGATTGTTGAGGCAGAGCTAATTGTTGATGAAATTTCATTTGATATTTAGAGAGGGTGTTTAAGCTCAGATGGGACAGAGGAGGTGTTAGCTACAGAGGAGGTTGAAGATGTGGAGGTTGTATTTGATTCATTTCTAATTGGAGATAATTCTTTAGGTGTAGGGGATTGCACTGAGCCCCAGGGATCACCAATTTTGATTGACATGTCAGAAAATTCAGAGGATAGGTGTGAGAGTGTAGGGGATTGCACTGAGCCCCAGGGACCACCCATACCTATTGAGGAGCCATTATCTATAGAGGCCGTGGAGGAGATTAATAGTAAAGCTTGTGACAACCTTGAATTTGATTCTGAAGCTCTACAGGACATTTCTAGTCTTTTATTTTGTGATCTTTCTAGTCTTTCATTTTGTGATGATATAGCTGATGTTGGTCCTAACTTTTCTATGGTTGTTGCAGATATTGTTGATGAAGCATGTGTTGCAGATGATTCTACAGGTATAGGGGATTGCAATGAGCCCCAGGGATCACCAACAGTGATGGATACATTAGAAGATTCAGAGGACTCGCCATAAAGTGTAGGGACTTACATGGTGGAAGCAAGAACCCAAGAATCACCTGTGCTGGTTGAATGCCCACCAGAACCTGAGGTTGAGGTAGAGCCTGTACTGGACGAGGAGGAAGCAATAGTCATATCTACTCTTGTAGAACCTCCAGGTATTCTTCAGCATGATCAGGTAAGTATTCCTCCTATTTCTTTGGAAGAATTCATTGAGGTACCTAGGGTTGATTTTATTGAATATGAAACATGTCTTGACACACCTTTTGTAGAGATTGTTTGTGGAAAACCTGTAGAGGTACCTAAAATTGATCTTGTTGGCTGTGGTACATCTCTTGATACATCTTCTTTAGAGATTAATTGTGAAAATCTGATTGAGGTACCTATTATTGATTTTGTTGGTTGTGAAGAATTTCTTGATACATCCTTTGTAGAAACTCACTGTGAAAATTCCATAGGAGTACCTAGTGTTGATTTTGTTGAAGGTGATGCATTACTTGATATACCTTTTGTAGACATTGATTGTGAAAAACCTATGGAGGTACCTATTATAGATTTTATTGAATGTGATGAATTTCTTGACACATCTTTTGTAGGGATTGATTGTACAAAATTCATAGAAGAACCTAGGCTTGATTTTATTGGTTGTGATGGAATTCTTGATGCATCTTATGTAGAGGTTAATTGTGAAAATTCCATAGCGGTACCTAGTGTTGATTTCATTGGCTGTGATACATTTCTTGATACATCTTATGCAGATATTAATTGTGAAAAATTCATAGAGGTACCGAAAATTGATTTTATTGGATGTGATGCATATCTTGATACATTTTATATAGAGACTGATGTTATTTCATTTCATTCTTACCCTGCACGCTTGAGGGAGGTGTTGCATGGTTTTGCAGGGTCACGTAGGCTTCTGGAGTGGGTGCTCCATCTAAACAGACTCCAACCACCTGGAAGGCTTCCAAAAGGCATCAAGAGGGAGGAGTAGATCTTACTTTAATTCGAAGCACTCCACCTCTAAAATGGGTCTTGTACCTTAATCGCCTTAGGCCACCTGAATATTTTTTTGTGAAGTTTAAGTGTGGGGGAGCAATGCACCATAATATGGATCACATGAAGAATGCTTTCTCTACCACCCATACTCCTCCACTACCGCAATGGAGGTTATTTCTTGATAGACTTTGACCGCCAGAAATAAATGGGAGTTTGTTCTTTCTTGCATTTTCTTTTATTGCATGTTTCATTTTTATATTTTCTAGAAGTAAAATTTTCTTTTAAATGAGTTCTTGTTAATAAATGCTTGATTAGTGTAGATTGAATAAGAGTCATTGTAGATACCATATTAGTTTTCTTGGCACCTTATTTCTTGCATGACTAGGAATAAATGTATCCATCTAGATTTTCTTTTATCATTTTAGAGTCCTTTGAAAGCAAATTAAATTTGGTTGTTAAAACTTAGGATTTGAGCCATTGGATGAAAATTCTTGGGTGCTTGAGTACTTCTTAGTTATGGACTCTAGAGTGATGACTTGAGATGAGTTCTTTTTACCTAGTAAGGATTAGCCTTATTTGTGAGATACACACATGTGATTATACTCTAGAACTTGCTTAGGTTCTTTCAAAGCTATATTTCTATGTTTGGACCACATTTATAGAGGTGAATCACTTTGTTTCCTTTCTTATATCATTTTTGCAATTTTGTTTGTTTATCTACTTTGAATTCCATTCTCCTTCCCTAATCTTCATGTTAATCATATTATTTTCATTGGACTTGGGTACTTTAACGTTTCTTGATGTTACTTTGCCCGAGACGGACAAAAGTTTAAGTGTGGGGGAGGATGCAAGCATTCTATCAAAAATTGAGGACAATCAAGCATTGACAATCTATAAGGGAAGTGTGCCAATTTGGATTGAGTTTGTATCAAGAATGAGTTGCAAACACACCCATTAGCTCAGTTGCAAGAAAAAGAGAAATATTTTGTTATCTAAAGAGCAAAGGAAAAGAAAGAAAAGTTAGAGAGCAAAGACACATCTTTAAGATCAAATTATGGATAGGAAACAAGCTCCATTAGACCAAGTATCAAGTAGGAACAAAAGGATGGTCTCATTCCATGTTATCAAGCTGAAAAGTTTTGAAAGGTTACACATCTCAGAATTCGCAAGTTGGAGCGAGTTATTGGAAGGCATTGGAAGCAAAAACAGAAAAAAAATCACTTAGCTGCAGAAAAAAAAGAAGAAATGGAGCAGCTGGAAACAAAAGAAAGGAAAAAGAAAAGGGAAATATGAAGTGGAAATCAAGTTCTGAGTTAGAAGTTGAATTGGAAGAAGGTATCAAGTATCAAGAGTGAGTTATAGATTGAAAGAAGACAGATCTCAGAAGACAATTCAGAAATTTTGGAGATTTTAGCTACTGATCATCACCTGATCGGTCTCCAGACCGATCAGGATCTGTCCAGAACGTTCCCCAGTCCGATCAGCAGATGTCTGATCGGTCCCTTGACCGATCAGTGCAGGCTGGCACACTGTTTCTTGAGGTTTCTCATCCGAATTAGTTGATCCTTACCCCCCTTGGCTCAGAATTAATTAGAGGGCATCAAAAGAGGGCAAAGTGCATTGGGAAAATTTTTTGGAGTGTCCAAGTCTTCCACTTTCTCTACTTTTCCATATTTTCTTTATCATGCCATATTTTTTATACTTTTTCCATATTTTCTTACCATGCTATATTTCTTTTCCATATTTCCTTGTCATATCACATCTCTTTACGTTCTTTATCATAAGTCATAAGTATCAAAGTTCATCAATTTTCTATTTCATTTCTATCATTTCATATATCTTCTTTAACGTGTTTGAATAAGCTTTTATAGATGTGGATCCGAATCAAGAATAATGGTGGAGAGTAGATAACAAGCAAGCTTATACTAGTACAAGAACCATGTTGTGTGTGAGTGAGCTCCACCTTAATCAAAAATAAAGAACTTAGGAAGAGAGCTACTTTACAACTTCCCTTGCAAGGTTTTTTGAGTTAATTCATCTCAACGAGTCATGATGGATGAAGTATGCTAAGTTGTTGATTTAAGGACAAGTTTCTAGTCCATTGAGTTTAGATTTTTGAGAATTGACAACCCTAGGTAATTTCCTTTCAATTGCTTCTAACTATGATAAAGACTAATCTAGGGGGATACATCTTAGGTTAACTAGTTGGCTTGTGCGAGACACCCAAGAGTAAGTGTGGGGGAGTTGATAACTACCATTTTGTTGATTTTTTTAGGCTCTAAAATCCATGTTTGATCCACATCTTATATGCTTAAGTTTGCATTTATATTAGGTTTCATGTATTTCTTCTATTTTAGCTTTTAATTCAAATCTTTGTATATTTAAGATATTTTGGCACTAAATTTGAATATCATTTTGTAGGTTTCAAATGATCATGGACCTAGATCAAATTGGGTCAAACTTGAGTCAGAATTGGATCCGGATCAAAGGGATCAAGCATCGGGTTAATATGAGCCGTCCATTCAAGAGAACGGCTAGATCTGAGCTATTTGTGAGTTTCTGATCAATCCAAGTTCAGGATAGGGCTAATCATGACCCTAGATCAAGATCTGAAAGTTTGAACCTAATCAGAGCACATCTGACCGTCAGATCAAGCTTAAAGGAGTCTCAACCATCCAAGCAAGAGAAGGGAAGATCTGGGCCATCCGCCACAGATCTGGTTGATCTGAGCTAAGGAAAGGTAGATCAGGACCATTGATCAAGATCTGGAGAGTTTGGTTCAGATCGGAGAAGATCCAACCGTTGGATGAGATCGAAACAATTACAGCCGTCCAAATTCAAAGGGGATTAATTTAAATCAGTCTTCTTCTCCGCGCTGAAGGGTCGTCGCGTCGCGAGTTCGCTAGTTACAGAGTAGTTTTCAGAATCACCATTTCTTCGTTTCTTCATCGTTTTTCTCCCGTTTTCTTCCTTAGACCGCGCGACCCATCAATTTGTTTGTCTTCATGATCTCAAATCATCCAGGTAATCTTTCCACTTCAGTTTTGCTAACTAAATCTCACAGCTGAGAGGAGCTTTGGAGAGGGTTTCACTGAAGCATCCGATCCACTGATTTCTTCATCCAATCGCGGCTGTCTTCATCGAGTTGATGCCATCAGAGCTTCGGAGGGGTTCTCCGAGGTAATCTGAGGGTGTTGGAACGAGATCGACACTCTGCATAAGGAGAAGATCACGGGTTTCAGCTTCTGATCGATCGGGTTGATCAGACAGAGTGGTCTCTGATCGGTCCCGTGATCGATCAGAGGAAGACCTGATCGGTCGGTTGATCGATCAGGAAGAGCAGAGCGGTCACTTCATAGCAAGCTGAGCAGGGGAGGTCTCTTTCAATGGTTTTTGAGCTAGGGGGTTCATAGCTCATCCTTCGTGTGACGCGAAGGGAAGTTTTGGATACAAACTAATTTGATGTTGAATTTAGGATAATTTTTTCTTGTTCCAAGCACTTGTTTTCTTTAATTGTTCTAGCTTGTTATCTGATAAGTGTTATTTTGTTGATCATTTTAGGTTATTAAATCCATGTTTTTCTTGCTTAATTATAAATTTACCCTAGGTTCTAGGACTTACTTTTATTTTAGACTTAATTGCAAAACTTTACACATTTGAAATGATTTGAAACTAAATAGTTAATATACTTTTGCAGACTGGAAAGGATCATGGACCTAGGGCATGCTGGGTCAAACTTGAGTCAGAAGTGGACCCGGATCGAGTGATCAAGCTTCAGACTAATCTGGACCGTCCGATTCAAAAACGGCTAGATCTAAGCCATCTGAGAATTTCTGAGGCAATCTGAGCTAGGGTTAAGGCTGATCAAGCACTCAGGTCAAGATCTGAGATTTTCATCCAAATCAGAGATCATTCAACCGTTGGATCAAGCTCAGAGGGCTCTAGATTGTCCATTCGAAGATCAGGTTGATCTGAGCCATCCATTGCAAATTTGGAAGATCCAAGCTACCTCGAGGCAGATCTTGACCCTTGATCAACATCATCAAAGTTTGGTTCAGATCGGATAAAGATCAGCCGTTGGATTTGCTCTAAACAATCTGGGCCGTTCATTCTTAAGTATTTAATCAAATTTTTCCCTCTGCTGCAGCTTGTCGCGTCTTCCTCGCCGCAGCTCGTTTCCTTCCACTGTTCTTCGTTTTCTTCAGCAGATTTCTTCATCCGAAGGCATGACCACATCAATTCCGATCTTAGAGCAAGTTTTAGATCGACGGGAAGAACTTGAAGTGAAGAATCTAGCTCTAAATTGCCCAAAAACAGAGCTGAGTTGGATTGATTCGCAGAGTGCGTTTTCCCAACGATTTGTTGAGCTTACGGGTTTGAGGGTCACCCTTGTGTGACGGCAAGGAGTTCTTGAGCTAGGAGAAGGGATTGATGATAGTTTTTTTAGTGAATTTCTGCTATTAGTGCAGTTTCGATTTCTGCAAATCAAGCTAATTTTTGAATTTTGTATCAACTGTTTCAGTTTAATCTTCTAAAACATTTTTGCTTCAATTAGTTTCAATTTTGCAAGTCAATTAGTAGGTTGCTTGTTTAGTCAACACTGCTTTTGATTTAAGTTTGCTTGCATTTAATTACCTGTTGCGTATCAATTCATTTCTGAAAAAAATTCAGTTTCATTTCTGAACTTTAGTTGTCATTCCTGCGAGTTTTGGTTACCAGTTTCTGAAGTTCGTTTCAAGTGAAGCTTTAGCTATTTTGAATTCTTTCTGAAGTTAGATTTATATATTCGATTTTAGTTGTTTGATTGACTCTGCACTTAATTGGTTGTTGCATTTCTGCATGTAGATTCTGAAATTCTGCCTTCATCTTTTGCATTTGCTTATTTTCTGGATAGGTCAGTTCTTGCTGTGAATTAATGTCATATCTTCTGAATTGTGTATCAAACGAAGCCCCCGCAAACTGATTGATTTCAGCTTGTGTTTCAGTCGGGGTGTTCTGAAACTCTTCAGCATATAAATTTTGAAGTTTTGTATCAACTTCCATCTCTGCATGTAGCTTTTCTCTGAGGTTTTCAGCTTGCTTACAATCTGTTTGCCTTGAGTTGAGTCCTGAAGTTAATCATACCTTTGAGTATGCGAATGTGCTTGGAATTAGTTTGTTTAATATCAGTTAGTTTCTGAATTCCAGTCTCTATTCCTGCATTTGGTTTGGTGCTTCATTTTTGCTTCTGTTCTGAATTCTTGCATTCAAATTCTGCACTAAGCTCATTTCTGATTTGCTGCATTCATTGCTGAAATTCTTTCTTAATTCATGCTAGCACTTCACTAATAGCTTTGTTTTCCAAGTTGAAGTGATTAGTTTCAATTCGGAATGGTCAATCACAGTTTTGGCACTTAGTATCATCTTGGCACATAGGTTTCTTTTATTCCTTGCATATCAAGTTTTCTCTTATTCAATTGCTTAGCATTTGTTTTGCATTTGAAACCATACTTGTTTCCTAAAATTGGTTAATTGCACTAGTTGATTTAAGTTTTCCATTGGTAGAGTTTGTTAGTTGATATTACCTAGCTTACATTTGTCTAGCTGCGTTTCTATCCCTTTCATTGAGTTTTCATTCTAATTGAAACCAAACCCATATTCTATTTGAAACCCAAAAATAATCAACGACACATAAACTCGAGCTTGAATCAAACAATCTCAACTAGCCCTAGGAAAAATACGACCTGTGGCCCCTTTACTACGCTTTTCATCTTTGCTAGCAAAAAGGGTTTCCAGCTTTACACATATCTAAATTTTGAGACCCACATTCGTGACACCTGGTCCATCAAAATTTTTGGCGCCGTTGCCGGGGAGGCTACTAGTTGAGTTGTTTGATTTTTTGCTTGTGTGCTTATTTCATATCTTTCTTGATTCATTTTTTGCACTTACTGCTATATCTTGTGATCTGATTTTACTTGTTTCATCTTTCTATATACTTTTACTGTGATTTGTTTTTGATTTTATGACCAGGTCTATAGGTGGTGATCTTGAAGAATTTGACCCTAAAAATTGAGAGAACTTTCAGAGCAAGGAGGAACCAAGGCATACTTTCAGAGACCATTGATATTCCTTCTCTTCAGACCCTTCCCACTCATTCAGGCAGTATCATGGCAGACCACCAAAAGACTATGAAGGAACTCGTAGCACCAGACGACACATTTCAGTATTCCAGCATTGCTTATCCAGAGCTGGCTGGTGATTTTGAGCTCAGATCTGGACTCATCCACTTGCTGCCTAAGTTTCAAGGATTATCTGGAGAAGATCCAAATAGACACCTGCATGAGTTTCACGTTGTATGCTCCACCATGAAGCCTCAGGGTATTTCAGAAGAAGATATCAAGCTGAGAGCTTTTCCCTTTTCCCTAACTAGAGCAGCAAAAGACTGGTTCTACTACTTACCTACTGGGCACGTGTCTAGCTGGATTTCCATGAAGAAGACGTTCCTAGAGAAATATTTCCCAGCCTCCAGAACTGCAATCATTAGGAAAAGCATTTGTGGCATTCAGCAAGTGGTGGGGGAGACACTTTATGACTATTGGGAGAGATTCAACAAACTTTGCTCCAATTGCCCACAGCACCAGATTAGTGAGCAGTTACTCATCCAGTATTTTTATGAGGGCTTATTGCAGATGGATAGAATCATGATAGATGCTGCAGCTGGAGGAGCCTTAGTTAACAAAACGCCAGAACAAGCTAGGGAGCTTATTTCAAACATGGCTGAGAACTCACAACAATTTGGAAGTAGAGCATTATCTACCAGAGGAGTTAATGAAGTTCAGGTAGCTTCAAATGAGCAGAAGGAAATCAAGAATGCATTGGTAGAGCTCACATTATTGATAAAGCAAATGAGACTTAATAATTCAAGCCAAAATTCCAACTCCTCGGTACCTCCACAATCAAGCCAAGTGATGAGGGTATGTGGTATTTGCTCTAGTCAAGAACATAATTCAGATTCATGCCCAAACCTCCAACAAGATGAAACAATAGCGGTGTTGGTTAGGGGACAGTTTCAAGCTAGGAATAACCCTTACTCCTCTACTTATAACCCTGGTTGGAGGGATCATCCAAATCTGAGGTATGAAAATTCTTTCTACTAACAAAGCCCACAACAACAATTTCAGCAGCTTCAACAAAGTTTCCAGCAACCACAGCAACCTCAGCCCCAAAATCTGCAAATCCAGCCCCAAAATCAGCATTTCCAGCCAACATTTCAGAATTTCTAGCAACCGGTTCAAGGGAATCAACAAGGTTTCCAAGGGAATTTGAATTATCCACAATAATATCAACCTTTACAGCAGCAATTCCAACAACCGCAGCAAAGTTTCCAACCTTGGAATCAAAGTTTTCAACCACAAAATCAAGGATTTCAGCCAAATCAATTTCAATCTTCACCACAACTACTTTCACTTCAAAATCAGAATTTTCAAGGCTATAATTCTCAGCAAATTCAACCAACATTCCAGCCTATTTATCAGCCCGTTCAACAACAATTTCAGCCATCCAATCAGCCCCAACAGCCCCAATTCCAACAATCACAGCAGGGTAATATCTTTGGAGCTTTACAAAACCTCGAGAGGCAAATGGGACATTTGGCTAGTGAGATGAATCAAATTAAAGCTCAAGGATCAAGCCAACTACCTTCTCAAGCTGTTCCCAATCCAAAGGGAAATGTTTGCGCTATTTATTTGAGGAGTGGGAAGGTTACTTCATCTCAAAATGGTCCAAGAGCTGAATTTTCTGAAAACAGGGCAGCACCTTCATTTCCAGCCCAAAACAACCCTGAAATCACTCCAAATTCAGTTGGTTCCACCCCTAGTACATGCTCAACTCCTTCGTCAAGCAATCCTATAATTTTAGTGGAAAACAAAGCACAAATCAGCCCTGAAACCGACATCACAGCAGCTACAATAAGTGGGACAGCAGCTCAAAATTCAGCCCCTCCAAATTTGGTTCAAGAGGAAGAATTGAGGGTTCCTTTGCCCTTTCCACAGCGGAAAACTCAAGCTAAGAAGCAAGTGGAGGAGGAGAAAGCTAATGAGTATAATGAGCTAGTGAAGTTGTTTAGTAAGGTAGAGATCAATGTACCCTTGTTGACTATGATTAAACAGATTCCTAAGTATGCTAAGTTCTTGAAAGATTTGTGTGTTCACAAAAAGAAGCTTAAGGAAAATGAGTTAGTCAGCTTGGGGAAGAATGTTTCATCGCTCATCCATACCATACCTCAAAAGTGTGAAGACCCTGGAATTTTTACTGTATCATGTGAGATAGGGAGGACCATTTTTCATGACGCTATGCTAGACTTGGGAGCCTCCATCAATGTAATGCCCAGATCGGTCTTCTAGATGCTTGGTATTGGCCCTCTACAGCCCACTGGAGTGGTAATTCAGCTAGTTGACAGAAGCCAGACCCATCCAGCAGGAGTTATTGAAAATGTTTTAGTAAAAGTTAAGGAGTTGATTTTCCCTGCAGACTTCTACATTCTAGACATGGAAGGAGAGTATCTTGCACATAGATCCCCACTCATCCTTGGGAGGCCTTTTCTGAAGACTGCCAGAATAAAAATTGATGTTTATGCTGTCACACTTTCGATGGAAGTGGGGGACACAGTAGTCCAGTTTAGTATTTTCGATGCCATGAAGGACCCTAGGGGAGATCACTCTATTATGAGCATGGACACCCCATATGAGACTGTCAAGGCACAGTTAATTGCTGATGATGTTGCATTTGACATAGTGGGAGGAGATTTGATTTTAGAGAAAGCTGGGGATGCATCAGTTGTGAAGGCATTAGAGGAGATGGATGGAAAAGCACGTGACATCCTTGAATTCGAAACTGAAGCTTTACAGGACTCTTCTTATCTTTTATTTTGTGATATTGCTATTGATAGTCCTAATTTTTCTAATGAGGTTGTTGCAGATATTACTGAGGAAGCATGCACGGGAGATGATTCTACAGGTGTAGGAGATTGCACAGAGCCCCAGGGACCACCAATATTGACGGATACATTAGAAAATTCAGAGGATAAGCCAGAAAGTGTAGGGACTTGCCTGATGGGAGCAAGATCCCAAGGATCACCTATTCCAGTTGAGTGTCTACCAGAATTTGAGCACGATCAGGTAAGTATTTCTCCTCTTCCTTTAGAAAATTTCAGAGAGGTGTCTAGAATTGCATGTGAAGCATGTCTTGATACATCTTTTGTGAAAAATAATGATGAAAATTCCATAGAGGCACCCAGGCTTGATTTTATTCATTGCGCTGATATTCTTGATATATATTATGCTGAAACGGATTGTGGAAAATTTTTAGAAGTGCTTGAAATTGATGTTGTTTATTGTGATGAAGCTCTTGCTATATCTTATGCTGAGGTTGAGTGTGAAAAACTTATGGAGGTACCTAAAGTTGATTTCATTGGTTGTAATGCATTGCTTGATACATCTTTTGTGGATATGGATTATGGAAAATTTTTAGAAGGGCTTGAAATTTATGTTGTTTATTATGATGAATCTCTTGCTATATCTTATGCTGAGGTTGAGTGTGAAAAACTTATGGAGGTACCTAAAGTTGATTTCATTGGTTGTAATACATTGCTTGATACATCTTTTGTGAAAAATAATTGTGGAAAACTCATTGAGGTACCAAAAATTGATTTTATTGGATGTGATGCATTTTTGGATACATTTTATATAAAGACTGATAGTGTTTCATTTCTTTCTTATCCTGCATGCATGAGAAAGGTATTACATGGTTTTGCAGGGTCCCAAAGACTTCTGGAGTGGGTGCTCCATCTAAACAGTCTCCAACCTCCTGGAAAGATTTTCAAGAAGCATCAAGAGGGAGGAGTTGATTTTGCCTTGATTCATAGCACTCCACCTCTAAAATGGATGTTGAACATTAATCACCTTCGGCCACCTGAACATTTTGTTGTAAAGTCTAAGTGTGGGGGAGTAATGCACCATAACACTGATCAAATGAAAGCAGCTCTCTCAACTACCCATACTCCTCCACTACCATGATGGAGGTTATTTCTTGATAGACTCCGACTGCCAGAAATAAAGGAGAGTTTGTTCTTTCTTGCATTTTCTTTCATTGCATGTTTCATTTTTATATTTTCGGGAAGTAAAATTTTCTTTTAAAATGAGTTTTTGCTAATAAATGCGTGAGTAGAGTAGAATGAATAAATAGACATTGTAAATACCATGTTATTTCTTTTGACACTTTTTCTTAATGAATAGGAATAAATGTATCCTTCTAGGTTGTCTTTATTTCATTTTAGAATCTCTTGAAAATAAATTAAATTTGGTTGTTAAAACTTGAGGTTTGAGCTAATGGATGAATTCTTGGATGCTTGAGTACTACTTGGCTTTAGATTCTTAATTGATGACTTGAGATGAATTAATTGCACCTAGTGAGAATTAGCCTTATTTTTGTGACACACATATGTGATTGTACTCTAGAACTTGCTTAGGTTCTTTCAAAACCATATTTCAATGATTGGATCACATCTATAGAGGCTAATCAAATTGTTTACCTTTCCATATCAATTTTTGGCAATAGTCATCTTTATTCTATTTTTCTTTCCCTATTTCCTACTCTTAACCACACTTTTCTATGGACTTGTTTGTTTGGGATGTTTCTTAATGCCACTTTGCCCGAGACGGACAAAAGATCAAGTGTGGGGGAGATGGTTAGCATTTTGGAATTGTTTTGTATCAAGAAGGCATTTTGTTTCAAAAGAAAAATTTTTCTGCAATTAAAGGTACCAATTTGAGTTGAGCTTGGCATCAAGAGCAAGTGAAGAATTCAGTTATGAATTGGAGATGAAGTTGTTCTTCATTGCAAATCTGGCTGAAGGAAGATTTCAGTGAACTTAAAAAAAAAGAGAGATGAAAAGAAATACATGAGCAAGAATGAGTTTGAGTTGAGTTTGGTGTCAAGAATTGAGTAAGAAGAAGTGGTTAAGGATGGAACCAATTGGAGCATCTAGATTCTTATTATACTTTGAAGATCCGAGTGGCACACAATAAAAAAAAAGGGGGGGAAGAACAAAAATCTGCAATGAAGAAAAATATGGCACGCAAAAGCAAAGTTGTGCCAAAGTGAAGGAGAGAAAAATCAGTAAAGCTTTGGACTTGCAGCTGTACTTTGCTAGGAAAATCAGTAAACATTGTATCAAGATGAACTGCAGCTGTATTAAGCAGCTACTCTAAATTGAAGCTGAACAAATCTGAACCAATGCTGAAAATCTGTGCCAAAACAGAGGAAAGAAAGGAATTTTTGTGTGCAGATTAGCAATGGAAGGGAAGCTGAACTGATTTGAAGCCGAAACTGAATTGAATTGCAAGGATTGATGGTAAGGGTTAAGCACAGTCATTCGACAGCTATGAGAGACTATGGAAGGCAGCAAGATTAAGAAGGTAAGCTGAAAATACAGCTAGGAAAAAATTTCAAAATCAGTTTGAATACTAGTGGGACTAAGATTGTATCAACTTGAAGATGAATCTGAGTTTTAGAAGCTATGAATCAAGGTATCAAGTATAAAAATGTATTTGAAATTGTTGGGCACATTCACTGCTGATCGAATTTAAGAAAAACAAATGGCTGCTAGGATTTTCAGAGTAGGGCAGGAAAGGAAATGCAGTGTAGGCAGTGGTTGAAATCCAATCTGCTGATCAGGAATTTTCGAGTGGAACAACTGAAATTCTCCAATGATAGTTGGCACTAATTGCTGTGAAGAAATCAGAGAATTGCAAGGATGAAGAACTTAAGGATTCTGGATTTTGAAATTAAATCCGGTGAGCTGGAAACTAAAGGCACAACAGCTAAATTCATTTGGAAGCCCACAACAGAGTTGGATGGGAGCTAGTTCTGATAAAGAAATTGGAGCTGGGCACAACATGACCGAACAAGATGAAGAAAACCTAAGTAAAGACTTAGCTGCAACCAAAAATCAGAAAATTCAGCAGCTGGTCATATAAAAAAAAAAGAGAAGATAAAAGCAGAAAAAAGGGGCACAAATGGCACACAATTGAAGACTTGGCACCATTAAATCAGTGAAGAAAATCTCATCCAAATCAAAGCATTGCGCCATTACCATTTTGACCTTACTAGAGAGAAAGAAAGAAAAAAAATCAGAAAAGAAAAGAGAAGGAAACAAAATGGCATGCAAAAGAAAAATTGGCACAAAGGAACTAATGAGGTCTTTTCATCAAATTTTTGAAGGGCAATACCAAAGCTTCACTCCATCACACTTTTGACTTCACTAGAGGACTGTAAAGAGAAGCAAAGTGCATTGGAAATATTCTTGAGCAACCAAGTCTCCCACTTCATCAATTTTTCTATTTTCTTGGCTTTCACTTCATTCTTACCATTTTCTATGTTTTTCACTTGTTTTGTAGATGTGGATCCTAACATGAATAATGGTGGAGAGTAGATAACAAGCAAGCCTATGGTAGTGCAAAAAGCATGTGTGTTTGAGTGAGCTCCACTTTCATCATGAATTTAGAACTCAAGAAGAGAACCACCAAAAATCTCCCTTGAAAGGCTAGTGAGTTAAATTCATCTCAATGAATCATGAAGGATGAAAAGGCTAAGTTGTTGATTTAAGGATGAGATACTAATCCATAGAGCTTAGATTTTTGAGAATTGACAACCTTAGGTAATTTCTTTTCACTTGCTTCTAACTATGTTTGGAAATAATCTAAGGGATACATTGATAACCACCATTTTTGCTGATTATTTTAGGCTCTAAAATCCATGTTTGATCCATATTTTATATGCTTAAGTTTGCAATTTTATTAGGTTTCATGTATTTTCCCTATTTTGGCTTTTAATTCTAATCTTTGTATATTTGGGATATTTTTGGCACTTAATTTAAATATCATTTTGTAGGTTTCAATTGATCATGGACCTAGATCAAATTGGGTCAGACTTGAGTCAGGCTTGGCTCTAGATCAAAAGGATCAAGTATCGGATTAATAGGAGCCGTCCATTCCAGAGAACGGCTAGATCTGAGCCATCGGTCAAATTTTGGTCGATCCGAGTCAAGATAGAATCAATCATGACCAGAGATCAAGATCTGAAAATTTCAGCCAAATCAGAAGTGATCTGACCGTTGGATCGAGCTCAAGATGTTCTAGACCATCCATTCAAGAAAAGGGAAGATCTGGACCATCCGCCACTGATCTGGTCAATCCGAGCTGGGGATAGGTAGATCAGGACCATTGATTGAGATCTGTGGAGTTTGGTTCAGATCGGAAGAGATCTAACCGTTGGATGAAGCCAAATCGATCTCAGCCGTTCGTTGTTAATCTCCTTCTAAGCTGACTTGGCTGATTGACCCAACTGTTGGACTGAACCCAAGGCTAATTGAACCAAGTGCTGGACCAAACCAACTGTTGGACTGAACTAAAGGCTGGCTGAACTCAAATGCTTGGCTGGTTGAACCAACTGATGAACTGGGCTGAGATTGAACCTAGATTGAACCTACACTGAACCGGACTGCTGGCTGGAACTCAAGTAATTGACTGAATCCAACTGACTTGGCTGACCGAACTCAAGCTGAAGCTGGTGACTGGACCGAACCGCGCAGACAGGGATCAAAAGAGGGCAACGTCGCGGAAGCTAGGTCATCGTCGTCTCGACACTCCATCTTCTCCACAGGCGAGGGCGATCGGGGAGAGTGGTTGCAGACGAGGGGTTCCCGTCTCAACCCATCTTCTCTACCTCCACCAAGGGCCGGCCGGAGCTTCGATCGATCGCCGTTTGAGGGGTTCCCGACATCGATTCGATCAACTCCATCTGCCTTCCACTTCATCGCCGCCGACCACAGCTAGGGCTCAGGGGTTCCGAGCCCTAATCGACTTCACCTCCAGCTTCCTCTTCACTGCTCGAAAGGGTTTCTTCTTTGTCCAGTTTCTTTAGATCCATTTCCTAGCAGCTTGTCTTCATCAGATTAGATCCGATTTGGCAGAAATTCTTCATCAGCAGTTTCATTTCAGCACCTTTTCATCAATTTCGTTCAGCAATTTCTTTCACAGAAGTTCTTCGGCAGCAATTTCTTAGACAGAATTTCACAGCAAGTCAGTTTTTAGCAGCAATTCAATTTTCTTCTTCATGGCAGTAGCTTGTTCATAGCATTTCTTGTAGCTCTTCAGCATTTCGAGCAACAATTTCTTCACGGCAATTTCATCAGATGCAGCAGTTCTTCACAGCTTTTGATTCTCAGTTTCCCTCTACAGCAGTTCTTTCTTACAGTTTTGCATCCCAGCAATTTCTCCTCTTCACAGCACATCATCTTTGGGCCAATTACGTGTTTCAATTTGAATCTGATATTGATTGTTCTTAATGTTGAAATTGTTATGTGTATGATCGTTAAATGTTTGTATTTGATGAACTTCCCCAATTCAATTGGCACGCTCCTTTGTCATTTTAATACATGCTCAACTTGTGTTTGGTTAAATGCCTCTTAGAATAGTATTTTCCATTGTGATGTTCTTAGTTGCTCAATTCTTGTTTTGTGTAGTTCTTTCCAATGCTTTAGGTTTCATATCTTCAGTTTAATGCAATTAAGTTAGATTAGTTTAGATTTCTTTAACGCTATAGGTTTAAGTTCTGTTTCATGTCTAGGCTTCGTTGATGCTTTATTTCAAGTTGTGCTTTCTTTATTGCAATTGTAGTCTGGTTAATTTAGATTTCTTTATCTGTATTGCCCTTCCTTAATTAGAATTAGGTTTCATATTTGCTCTGTTATTCCTTTCGTAGTCCTAGCTCTTAAATCCAAAACCCAGTTTCATATCCCAAAACCCAAAAGCAATAAGATTCATTCCTGAGATTTATCTTGCACCAACTACATTCGTTGGGAGACGACCCGAGTTACTCTATGCTACATTAGTTTAGAGGAATTCGGTACTTAAATTGTATTTGAAACCGTAACGCGACAAAAACGGTTATCAAATTTGGCGCCGTTGCCGGGGAATATAGTGGTGCTTGATAATTATATCTTTTGATTCTATTCTTGATTGCTCTATCTTTTGTATACATTTGCTGCTATTCTTTGTTTGTTTTTGGCCAGGTCTGCAGGTAGCTATTGGAAATTTTTTTTTTCTACTCATTCAAGCAGATCCATGGCAGAGTATCAGTATTTTCAGAATTTCCAGCAGCCTTGTCAGAATTTGCAGCAACCTTATCAACAATTCCAAAGTTTTCAGCAAGATTTTCAACCATTCCAGCCTAATCAGAATTTTCAACAATCGAATCAACAATTTCAGCAAAATCAACCTTGGAGTCAACCAGAACAACAGTTCCAGCAAAATTTTCAGCAACCATTTAATCAGCCACCACAACAACAGTTTCAGCAAAATTTCCAAGATTTCCAACAGCCATATTCAAATTTTCAACAGACGAATCAGTTTTTTCAGCCACAATTTCAACCATGTCAGCACGATTTCCAGTTTCAAGGTCAAAATTTTCAGCAAGACACTCAGAATTTTCAACCTCAAGCATTTCCACAATTCAATCAACAATGCCAGCCCCAATTTCAAAATTTTCAGGGCTACAATTTTCAGCCATCTCCACCAACTTTTGAGCCAAGTTTTCAGCAGTTAAATCAGTCATTTCATTCATTTGAGAAGCCCCAACAGTTTTCATTTCAGAATGCACAGTCTCCTCCTGGACTTCAGCAGCCCTATTTTCCATTTCAAGACCAACAGGGGTTCCACACTAACCAAGGAGGCTTTGAGAATCCTGATTGGGATGAGGCTCAACAACAGAGGATGATGGAGATGTGCCAACAAATGTTACAACAACAAGAACAACAACAACAACGGTTGCAAAACATACAAGATCGAATTAATCAGATACAAGCCCAAAGATCAGGACAATCAGATGAATCTATAGGTGTAGGGGATTGCACAGAGCCCCAGGAACCACCTATATTGATTGATGCATCAGAAAATTCAGAGGATAGGATTGAGAGTGTAGGGGATTGCACTGAGCCCCAAGAATCACCCACTCCTACTGATTTAGAGGCCTGGGAGAAGATGGATAGCAGAGCTTGTAACAACCTTGATTTCGATTCTGAAATTTTAAAGGATCCTTCTAAACTTTTCTTTTGTAAGGATTTAGTTGTTGATGATTCTAACTTTTCTAATATGGTTGTTGCAGATATGGTTGATGAAGCATGTGTTGCAGATGAATCCACAGGTGTAGGGGATTGCACTAAGCCCCAGGGACCACCAACATTGCTTGATATATTAGAAGATTCAGAGAATCAGAATGAAAGTGTAGGGACTTGCATGGTGGAAGCAAGAACCCAAGAATCACTTGCTTCAGTTGAGTGTCCACCAGAATTGGAGCCTGAGATGGGACCTGTTCTTGACCAGGAGGAAGCTATGGATACATCCGCTCTTGTAGAGACTCCAGGTATTCTCCAGCACGATCAGGTAAGTATTCCTTCTATTTCTTTGGAAAAATCAATAGAGGCACCTCACTCTGAGTTTATTATTTTTGATGAGTTTATTGCCACATCTTTTGTAGAAATTGTTTGTGAGAAATCTGTAGAGGCATCTATAATTGATTTTATTCATTGTGGTGAATATTTGGACACACCTAGTGTTGAGATTGCTTGTTGTGATGATATTCTTGATACATCTTTTGTGGAAAATAATTGTGAAAATTGTATAGAGATACCCAATGTTGATTTTATTGGTTGCGATGCATGTCTTGCTACACCTCATTTAGAAATTGATTGTGAAAAATTCATGGTGATACCTAGTGTTGATGTTATTTGTTCTGATGAATTACTGGACACATCTTATGCAGATATTAATTGTGAAAACTTCATTGAGGTGCCAATAATTGATTTTCTTGGATGTGGTGCATTTTTGGATTCTTTTTATGTAGAGATTGACGATATTACACTTCTTTCTTACCCTGCACGCTTGAGAGAGGTATTACATGGTTTTGCAGGGTCCAGAAGACTGCTGGAGTGGGTGCTCCATCTGAACAGACTCCAACCTCCTGGAAGGACTTCCAAAAAGCATCAAGAGGGAGGAGTTGTTCTTATTTCGACTAGTAGCACCTCACCTCTTATGTGGGTTCTGAACCTTAATCGTCTCCGACCACCGGAAGATGCTTGTGCGAAATTAATAAGGGAGAAATACGTACACTACGAGATTGATTACTTGAGGATAGTTCTCCCAAATGGATGCTACGTGCTCTCTACCCTACTTGAAGGGGAGTTTGTTCCTTTACTTTACTTTTCTTGTTTTTCTTTATGTTATACTCGTATGTTTGTTTACTTTTAGACTTTGCATTTATACTTTGTTTCCTCATTTTGCATTTTGTTTGGTCTTGAATAAACCTTGTTTGAATTCTAGTTTTATCTCCCTACATGTTCCTTTATTATGCTTTGAGAATCATGAAAGATAGTTAAGTCTGACTATCGAGTTTTGGTTTCCTTGGTATGCTTGGGGATATTAATTGCATTTAGTCATTTGTTGTGGTGATGGACTCTATCTTGTTGGATTAAGCATGACATTTTATTGATCACCTAGTGAGGATATTGCCATGCCTATCCTTGATCCTCTTATGTGTGATAGCATTTGTGATATTTGACACTCTAGAACTTGCTTTGATTCTTTTTGAAATTACAATAGCATAACTTACATGAATATGATAGAGGCAATCTTTCTTATTGAACTTTTAGTTTTCCTCTCCTTGTTATTGTCACTACTGGGCATTTCACCTATTGCTTTCATATTTCATTGTCTCTACTTTATCAGATCTTTTCATTGTCATTACATTTTCACTGCCATATCTTTATTATTTTATTCTTCCTTGGAGCATGCATGAGAGCATAAGGTGATTGCATGATGAGTTACATTTTTATTTCTCTATTATCAGCCTCTATTATTGTGAGTTTTAGATGTTATCATGCCTTACTATCTTGCCCGAGACGGTCAAATTTTAAGTGTGGGGGGGAGACAAGTGTATATGGACGAATGCTGTGTGAAAAAAAAAATCTCTCTTGAAAAAAAAAAAGAAAAGAAAAAGAAAATCTCTCTATGTGAAAAAAAAGAGAGATAGAAAAAATAATAAAGATGCAAAAAAAAAGTGAAAGAAAAAGAGAGAAAAGAATGAAAAAAAAAATCTCTCTATGTGAAAAAAAAAAAAATTTCCTCAAGCATTCGAGTTGTATTAGTGATGAACAAAAAGGAATATTTTCTTGATGTGTACTCTTTTGATATCTTTATTAGAGAATCTCAAGAGTGAAGTTGTTGATCATTACATGCATTTTGAGAGAAGTTATAAATTGTTGATGTGTAGTGCATTGAGAATGTGAAAGGAGAATTTTGAGTGTTGGAGGTTGATTGAGTTATTTACTTGGACTATTGTTTGATTGTATACATCATGTTAATTATCCCGATGCTCTCATCTTTTCTTTGATCTTCTTTCATGCTCTCTATGATCTTCTTTGTTATCTACCATTCTTGTTTTCTTGTAGCACTTGGTTTCATTATTATTCATTGAAAAACCCTCTTGATTTGTGTACTTATGTTATAGTAGTGGAGAAGTAGAAGATAAGCAAGCATATGGTAGTGCAATGTCATGAATGCTTTGAGAGAACTCCACTTCCATATCTATTATTTTTGTGAGCATCAGTGCATATATCCATCTTGTGAGGTCTTTGTCATGCTTAGTTTATTCAAGTTGATGAAATTACCATGTTTTTGACTTATGTGAGATTTGGAACCATAAATACATGGATGTTTGAGACTTGATGATCTTAAGTAACTTTCTTTTATTATTTCTTTAGGTATTGATAGGGGATGTAATGTTTGGGAGATATGCTATTTTCTTTTAGTTTTATTTACTTGTGCGAGACGCCCAAGAATAAGTGTGGGGGAGTTGATAACCACCATTTTTGCTGATTATTTTAGGCTCTAAAATCCATGTTTGATCCATATTTTATATGCTTAAGTTTGCAATTTTATTAGGTTTCATGTATTTTCCCTATTTTGGCTTTTAATTCTAATCTTTGTATATTTGGGATATTTTTGGCACTTAATTTAAATATCATTTTGTAGGTTTCAATTGATCATGGACCTAGATCAAATTGGGTCAGACTTGAGTCAGGCTTGGCTCTAGATCAAAAGGATCAAGTATCGGATTAATAGGAGCCGTCCATTCCAGAGAACGGCTAGATCTGAGCCATCGGTCAAATTTTGGTCGATCCGAGTCCAAGATAGAATCAATCATGACCAGAGATCAAGATCTGAAAATTTCAGCCAAATCAGAAGTGATCTGACCGTTGGATCGAGCTCAAGATGTTCTAGACCATCCATTCAAGAAAAGGGAAGATCTGGACCATCCGCCACTGATCTGGTCAATCCGAGCTGGGGATAGGTAGATCAGGACCATTGATTGAGATCTGTGGAGTTTGGTTCAGATCGGAAGAGATCTAACCGTTGGATGAAGCCAAATCGATCTCAGCCGTTCGTTGTTAATCTCCTTCTAAGCTGACTTGGCTGATTGACCCAACTGTTGGACTGAACCCAAGGCTAATTGAACCAAGTGCTGGACCAAACCAACTGTTGGACTGAACTAAAGGCTGGCTGAACTCAAATGCTTGGCTGGTTGAACCAACTGATGAACTGGGCTGAGATTGAACCTAGATTGAACCTACACTGAACCGGACTGCTGGCTGGAACTCAAGTAATTGACTGAATCCAACTGACTTGGCTGACCGAACTCAAGCTGAAGCTGGTGACTGGACCGAACCGCGCAGACAGGGATCAAAAGAGGGCAACGTCGCGGAAGCTAGGTCATCGTCGTCTCGACACTCCATCTTCTCCACAGGCGAGGGCGATCGGGGAGAGTGGTTGCAGACGAGGGGTTCCCGTCTCAACCCATCTTCTCTACCTCCACCAAGGGCCGGCCGGAGCTTCGATCGATCGCCGTTTGAGGGGTTCCCGACATCGATTCGATCAACTCCATCTGCCTTCCACTTCATCGCCGCCGACCACAGCTAGGGCTCAGGGGTTCCGAGCCCTAATCGACTTCACCTCCAGCTTCCTCTTCACTGCTCGAAAGGGTTTCTTCTTTGTCCAGTTTCTTTAGATCCATTTCCTAGCAGCTTGTCTTCATCAGATTAGATCCGATTTGGCAGAAATTCTTCATCAGCAGTTTCATTTCAGCACCTTTTCATCAATTTCGTTCAGCAATTTCTTTCACAGAAGTTCTTCGGCCAGCAATTTCTTAGACAGAATTTCACAGCAAGTCAGTTTTTAGCAGCAATTCAATTTTCTTCTTCATGGCAGTAGCTTGTTCATAGCATTTCTTGTAGCTCTTCAGCATTTCGAGCAACAATTTCTTCACGGCAATTTCATCAGATGCAGCAGTTCTTCACAGCTTTTGATTCTCAGTTTCCCTCTACAGCAGTTCTTTCTTACAGTTTTGCATCCCAGCAATTTCTCCTCTTCACAGCACATCATCTTTGGGCCAATTACGTGTTTCAATTTGAATCTGATATTGATTGTTCTTAATGTTGAAATTGTTATGTGTATGATCGTTAAATGTTTGTATTTGATGAACTTCCCCAATTCAATTGGCACGCTCCTTTGTCATTTTAATACATGCTCAACTTGTGTTTGGTTAAATGCCTCTTAGAATAGTATTTTCCATTGTGATGTTCTTAGTTGCTCAATTCTTGTTTTGTGTAGTTCTTTCCAATGCTTTAGGTTTCATATCTTCAGTTTAATGCAATTAAGTTAGATTAGTTTAGATTTCTTTAACGCTATAGGTTTAAGTTCTGTTTCATGTCTAGGCTTCGTTGATGCTTTATTTCAAGTTGTGCTTTCTTTATTGCAATTGTAGTCTGGTTAATTTAGATTTCTTTATCTGTATTGCCCTTCCTTAATTAGAATTAGGTTTCATATTTGCTCTGTTATTCCTTTCGTAGTCCTAGCTCTTAAATCCAAAACCCAGTTTCATATCCCAAAACCCAAAAGCAATAAGATTCATTCCTGAGATTTATCTTGCACCAACTACATTCGTTGGGAGACGACCCGAGTTACTCTATGCTACATTAGTTTAGAGGAATTCGGTAATTAAATTGTATTTGAAACCGTAACGCGACAAAAACGGTTATCAAATTTGGCGCCGTTGCCGGGGAATATAGTGGTGCTTGATAATTATATCTTTTGATTCTATTCTTGATTGCTCTATCTTTTGTATACATTTGCTGCTATTCTTTGTTTGTTTTTGGCCAGGTCTGCAGGTAGCTATTGGAATTTTTTTTTTTTCTACTCATTCAAGCAGATCCATGGCAGAGTATCAGTATTTTCAGAATTTCCAGCAGCCTTGTCAGAATTTGCAGCAACCTTATCAACAATTCCAAAGTTTTCAGCAAGATTTTCAACCATTCCAGCCTAATCAGAATTTTCAACAATCGAATCAACAATTTCAGCAAAATCAACCTTGGAGTCAACCAGAACAACAGTTCCAGCAAAATTTTCAGCAACCATTTAATCAGCCACCACAACAACAGTTTCAGCAAAATTTCCAAGATTTCCAACAGCCATATTCAAATTTTCAACAGACGAATCAGTTTTTTCAGCCACAATTTCAACCATGTCAGCACGATTTCCAGTTTCAAGGTCAAAATTTTCAGCAAGACACTCAGAATTTTCAACCTCAAGCATTTCCACAATTCAATCAACAATGCCAGCCCCAATTTCAAAATTTTCAGGGCTACAATTTTCAGCCATCTCCACCAACTTTTGAGCCAAGTTTTCAGCAGTTAAATCAGTCATTTCATTCATTTGAGAAGCCCCAACAGTTTTCATTTCAGAATGCACAGTCTCCTCCTGGACTTCAGCAGCCCTATTTTTCATTTCAAGACCAACAGGGGTTCCACACTAACCAAGGAGACTTTGAGAATCCTGATTGGGATGAGGCTCAACAACAGAGGATGATGGAGATGTGCCAACAAATGTTACAACAACAAGAACAACAACAACAACGGTTGCAAAACATACAAGATCGAATTAATCAGATACAAGCCCAAAGATCAGGACAATCAGATGAATCTATAGGTGTAGGGGATTGCACAGAGCCCCAGGAACCACCTATATTGATTGATGCATCAGAAAATTCAGAGGATAGGATTGAGAGTGTAGGGGATTGCACTGAGCCCCAAGAATCACCCACTCCTACTGATTTAGAGGCCTGGGAGAAGATGGATAGCAGAGCTTGTAACAACCTTGATTTCGATTCTGAAATTTTAAAGGATCCTTCTAAACTTTTCTTTTGTAAGGATTTAGTTGTTGATGATTCTAACTTTTCTAATATGGTTGTTGCAGATATGGTTGATGAAGCATGTGTTGCAGATGAATCCACAGGTGTAGGGGATTGCACTAAGCCCCAGGGACCACCAACATTGCTTGATATATTAGAAGATTCAGAGAATCAGAATGAAAGTGTAGGGACTTGCATGGTGGAAGCAAGAACCCAAGAATCACTTGCTTCAGTTGAGTGTCCACCAGAATTGGAGCCTGAGATGGGACCTGTTCTTGACCAGGAGGAAGCTATGGATACATCCGCTCTTGTAGAGACTCCAGGTATTCTCCAGCACGATCAGGTAAGTATTCCTTCTATTTCTTTGGAAAAATCAATAGAGGCACCTCACTCTGAGTTTATTATTTTTGATGAGTTTATTGCCACATCTTTTGTAGAAATTGTTTGTGAGAAATCTGTAGAGGCATCTATAATTGATTTTATTCATTGTGGTGAATATTTGGACACACCTAGTGTTGAGATTGCTTGTTGTGATGATATTCTTGATACATCTTTTGTGGAAAATAATTGTGAAAATTGTATAGAGATACCCAATGTTGATTTTATTGGTTGCGATGCATGTCTTGCTACACCTCATTTAGAAATTGATTGTGAAAAATTCATGGTGATACCTAGTGTTGATGTTATTTGTTCTGATGAATTACTGGACACATCTTATGCAGATATTAATTGTGAAAACTTCATTGAGGTGCCAATAATTGATTTTCTTGGATGTGGTGCATTTTTGGATTCTTTTTATGTAGAGATTGACGATATTACACTTCTTTCTTACCCTGCACGCTTGAGAGAGGTATTACATGGTTTTGCAGGGTCCAGAAGACTGCTGGAGTGGGTGCTCCATCTGAACAGACTCCAACCTCCTGGAAGGACTTCCAAAAAGCATCAAGAGGGAGGAGTTGTTCTTATTTCGACTAGTAGCACCTCACCTCTTATGTGGGTTCTGAACCTTAATCGTCTCCGACCACCGGAAGATGCTTGTGCGAAATTAATAAGGGAGAAATACGTACACTACGAGATTGATTACTTGAGGATAGTTCTCCCAAAATGGATGCTACGTGCTCTCTACCCTACTTGAAGGGGAGTTTGTTCCTTTACTTTACTTTTCTTGTTTTTCTTTATGTTATACTCGTATGTTTGTTTACTTTTAGACTTTGCATTTATACTTTGTTTCCTCATTTTGCATTTTGTTTGGTCTTGAATAAACCTTGTTTGAATTCTAGTTTTATCTCCCTACATGTTCCTTTATTATGCTTTGAGAATCATAAAAGATAGTTAAGTCTGACTATCGAGTTTTGGTTTCCTTGGTATGCTTGGGGATATTAATTGCATTTAGTCATTTGTTGTGGTGATGGACTCTATCTTGTTGGATTAAGCATGACATTTTATTGATCACCTAGTGAGGATATTGCCATGCCTATCCTTGATCCTCTTATGTGTGATAGCATTTGTGATATTTGACACTCTAGAACTTGCTTTGATTCTTTTTGAAATTACAATAGCATAAACTTACATGAATATGATAGAGGCAATCTTTCTTATTGAACTTTTAGTTTTCCTCTCCTTTGTTATTGTCACTACTGGGCATTTCACCTATTGCTTTCATATTTCATTGTCTCTACTTTATCAGATCTTTTCATTGTCATTACATTTTCACTGCCATATCTTTATTATTTTATTCTTCCTTGGAGCATGCATGAGAGCATAAGGTGATTGCATGATGAGTTACATTTTTATTTCTCTATTATCAGCCTCTATTATTGTGAGTTTTAGATGTTATCATGCCTTACTATCTTGCCCGAGACGGTCAAATTTTAAGTGTGGGGGGGAGACAAGTGTATATGGACGAATGCTTGTGTGAAAAAAAAAATCTCTCTTTGAAAAAAAAAAGAAAAGAAAAAGAAAATCTCTCTATGTGAAAAAAAAAGAGAGATAGAAAAAATAATAAAGATGCAAAAAAAAAAAGTGAAAGAAAAAGAGAGAAAAGAATGAAAAAAAAAATCTCTCTATGTGAAAAAAAAAAAATTTCCTCAAGCATTCGAGTTGTATTAGTGATGAACAAAAAGGAATATTTTCTTGATGTGTACTCTTTTGATATCTTTATTAGAGAATCTCAAGAGTGAAGTTGTTGATCATTACATGCATTTTGAGAGAAGTTATAAATTGTTGATGTGTAGTGCATTGAGAATGTGAAAGGAGAATTTTGAGTGTTGGAGGTTGATTGAGTTATTTACTTGGACTATTGTTTGATTGTATACATCATGTTAATTATCCCGATGCTCTCATCTTTTCTTTGATCTTCTTTCATGCTCTCTATGATCTTCTTTGTTATCTACCATTCTTGTTTTCTTGTAGCACTTGGTTTCATTATTATTCATTGAAAAACCCTCTTGATTTGTGTACTTATGTTATAGTAGTGGAGAAGTAGAAGATAAGCAAGCATATGGTAGTGCAATGTCATGAATGCTTTGAGAATTTCTGGACCCGGATCGAGTGATCAAGCTTCAGACTAATCTGGGCCGTCCGATTCAAAAATGGCTAGATCTAAGCCATCTGAGAATTTCTGAGGCAATCCAAGCTAGGGTTAATGCTGATCAAGTACTCAGGTCAAGATCTGAGATTTTCATCCAAATCAGAGATTATTCAACCGTTGGATCAAGCTCAGAGGGCTCTAGACTGTCCATTCGAAGATCAGGTTGATCTGGGCCATCCATTGCAAATTTGGAAGATCCGAGCTACCTCGAGGCAGATCTTGACCCTTGATCAACATCATCAAAGTTTGGTTCAGATCGGATAAAGATCAGCCGTTGGTTCTGGTCTAAACAATCTGGGCCGTTCATTCTTAAGTATTTAATCAAATTTTTCCCTCAGCTGCAGCTTGTCGCGTCTTCCTCGCCGCAGCTCGTTTCCTTCCACTGTTCTTCGTTTTCTTCAGCAGATTTCTTCATCCGAAGGCATGACCACATCAATTACGATCTTAGAGCAAGTTTTAGATCGACGGTAAGAACTTGAAGTGAAGAATCTAGCTCTAAATTGCCCAAAAACAGAGCTGAGTTGGATTGATTCACAGAGTGCGTTTTCCCAACGATTTGTTGAGCTTACGGGTTTGAGGGTCACCCTTGTGTGACGGCAAGGAGTTCTTGAGCTAGGAGAAGGGATTGATGATAGTTTTTTTTAGTGAATTTCTGCTATTAGTGCAGTTTCGATTTCTGCAAATCAAGCTAATTTTTGAATTTTGTATCAACTGTTTCAGTTTAATCTTCTAAAACATTTTTGCTTCAATTAGTTTCAATTTTGCAAGTCAATTAGTAGGTTGCTTGTTTAGTCAACACTGCTTTTGATTTAAGTTTGCTTGCATTTAATTACCTGTTGCGTATCAATTCATTTCTGAAAAAAATTCAGTTTCATTTCTGAACTTTAGTTGTCATTCCTGCAAGTTTTGGTTACCAGTTTCTGAAGTTCGTTTCAAGTGAAGCTTTAGCTATTTTGAATTCTTTCTGAAGTTAGATTTATATATTCGATTTCAGTTGTTTGATTGACTCTGCACTTAATTGGTTGTTGCATTTCTGCATGTAGATTCTGAAATTCTGCCTTCATCTTTTGCATTTGCTTATTTTCTGGATAGGTCAGTTCTTGCTGTGAATTAATGTCATATCTTCTGAATTGTGTATCAAACAAAGCCCCGCAAACTGATTGATTTCAGCTTGTGTTTCAGTCGGGGTGTTCTGAAACTCTTCAGCATATAAATTTTGAAGTTTTGTATCAACTTCCATCTCTGCATGTAGCTTTTCTATGAGGTTTTTAGCTTGCTTACAATCTGTTTGCCTTGAGTTGAGTCTTGAAGTTAATCATACCTTTGAGTATGCGAATGTGCTTGGAATTAGTTTGTTTAATATCAGTTAGTTTCTGAATTCCAGTCTCTATTCCTGCATTTGGTTTGGTGCTTTATTTCTGCTTCCATGTTCTGAATTCTTGCATTCGAATTCTGCACTAAGCTCATTTCTGATTTGCTGCATTCATTGCTGAAATTCTTTCTTAATTCATGCTAGCACTTCACTAATAGCTTTGTTTTCCAAGTTGAAGTGATTAGTTTCAATTCGGAATGGTCAATCACAGTTTTGGCACTTAGTATCATCTTGGCACATAGGTTTCTTTTATTCCTTGCGTATCAAGTTTTCTATTATTCAATTGCTTAGCATTTGTTTTGCATTTGAAAAGAGACTTGTTTCCTAAAATTGGTTAATTGCACTAGTTGATTTAAGTTTTCCATTGGTAGAGTTTGTTAGTTGATATTACCTAGCTTGCATTTGTCTAGATGCGTTTCTATCCCTTTTATTGAGCTTTCATTCTAATTGAAACCAAACCCATATTCTATTTGAAACCCAAAAATAATCAACGACACATAAACTCGAGCTCGAATCAAACAATCTCAACTAGCCCTAGGAAAAATTCGACCTGTGACCCCTTTACTACGCTTTTCATCTTTGCTAGCAAAAAGGGTTTCCAGCTTTACACATATCTAAATTTTGAGACCCACATTCGTGACACCTAGTTCGGGTCCATCATTATCTCACTTCAAGTCAATGACTTAAACATTGTTTTGATCTCGCTTTTATTTCCTTGCAATTAATTTTTTGCACTCTATTTCCTGCAGTTAGTTCTTTAATTTCAATTTAAGAGTTCAAATTTACTTGCTCAATTGTCAATTAGGTTAAGTTTAGTTTCTGCACTTCTTTAATTCATTTCCTTGCTTAGTTAAGTCTATTTCATTCTGTTCAGTTCCTAAGTTCAATTCTGTTTCATAGAGTCAATTCCTTATTACAAAATCCCCCATTTTATCTAGAAAACCCAAACATCAAAATGACAAATAAACCTGCAAGCTCGAGTTAAACATTTATTCAACTAGTCCTTGGAAAAATACGACCTGAGGCCCCTCTACTACATTTCTATCTTGTTAGCCAAAGGGTTTTCAGCTTTATAAATATCTAAATTTGAGGCCCACATTCGTGACTGCTATTTTGGGTAGCATCAAATAGCCCTCACATTGTTGAGATAATCACCCATTTTGGCCTAGAAAAACTTGTATATTGTCAACAGTTTGTCAACGTTGACCTGTGCAAGGAATTTTATGCTAATCTTACATGTAGTGGTCCCGATGATGGGACATATGAGTCTATGGTATAGGGAGTTACCATTCCTTTTACACCTGCATTATTAGGGTCATTTTTAGGGTGTAGGGTTTCCGATAACCCCTTTACATGTTTTCCTAAAGTCATTGAGCTTTTGACCTTGCCAAATGTCACCATTGATCAAATTCATCATTATTACTTCAATAATCCTCGCCCTCTTCTAGATCGTATCTTTGAAGCTAAGCGCATAAGTCCAGTCAGTAACATATTGTATAAAGTTGTCCTAGATTATATTTTACCCATTGTCACCAAGGGGAGGTTAATGATTCGGCTACCTCACTTGGTAATGATGTATGCATTAGAGAGGAGACTAGATATTGACATTGCTTTGCATGTATTCACATTCATTGTACATTTCTCGCATGATGTCAATAGGAAAGTCTACATGTCATTCGATCATATTTTGACCGAATTCTTATAGTCTAGAGGTGTTAACGTTGTTAAAGGTCAGTTGCATCGTCAGTCCAAGGACTACGACTAGATAGGGTTTCGGCAGCTTTCCTTGGCGGGTATTGAGAGGCATCAGGGGGAGATGGTCTGGCGATGTCGTCCTGCTTCTTCCAGCTCTAATGATGATGAGGAGGCTGCGCCTACTGCTGCACTTGCTGCTGCTCCTGCTGGGACTACAGAGGAGCGGCTCTCCTGACTAGAAACAGAGATTCATGGATTTAGGGAGGACTTTCAGAGTGTCCAGCAGCGGCAGGTTGATATTCAAGGAGAGGTTCACGACCTCACAGAGCACTTTCAGAGGTTCCAGTAGCGACAGGATGAGATGTATGAGATGATGCAACACTGGAACCTTATGTATCAGGCCCCTCCTCCTCCTCCTCCAGGCGATGACATGTAGGCTCAGTTTGATGTGGTGATGATAGTGTTGAGAGTGTATTTAGCTAGACATTTTTATTATCTCTCAAACGCTATATTTGGTATTGTACTATTTAAGGATTTCGGGGCTATGACCCTTGTAGTACTTATTTATGCTCTGGTATTGCTGATATATGAACTTTCAATTTTTGATTTGATATTACTCATATGGAATGTTATTATCTTGCTATTATGAGTGTAAGAAAATTTTCATATATACCTTTTATCTAGCCTTGATCATTTGTTTTGTCTTGAGGATTTATATGAGAAAAGGGGGAAGATTTAAAAACATTTCTATGTTTTAAATGGTATAGAATAGACTTGGAAAACATTTGGATTCAAATCTAGGAGGGAAGATTGATACAAAATGGAGAATTTTCAAAGAATTGGATTTTTTGCCAAAAAGTCAAACATATTTGGTATTTTTATGAAACTATATTTTTCCAAGTTAGAATACATCATAAGAAATATGCTTGTAAAATTTCAGATTTTTTTGAATTTTATGGAATTTTTTTAGGGGTTTTTGAATTTCGGCTGGAAAAATTTAGACTGCTATGTATCAGTCGACTGCCCCAAGGGCAGTCGACTGATCTTTCTGTCGGTTTACGAATTGCAGGTACCAGTCGACTGGTAACTGACACAGTTGACTAGTACTACTGTTTTATGATTTCTGAGGATTTTCAGAAATAGAAAGGTGTTCTCATTGATACTAGGGTTAGGATTGCTTGGGGCAACCTTTTTGATGGTGTCAAAGGGGGAGAACTTGTGGTTTAAAGTTAGGTTTTAACTTAACTTGTGAAGTTAGTGTTTAACTTAACTTGTGGCTATGGAAAATTGAGAATTATGTGGAGGGCATAGGTGAAGGGGGAGTATGCATTCGTTTATGCTACTTAAATTGCAGTATCTGTAATTTTCAATTGTTATTGTTGTTTTTGCACCTAACTTAAACATATTGCTACATATCAAAAAGAGGGAGATTGTTGGTGCAATCGACCCAAGTTTGATCAGAGAGATCATGAGTTTTGATGTGTGTGTCAATATGATTAAGTTAGGGTTTCTGGTGATCTAATATGTGTATTTTAGTGTGCAGGTTTGCAGGATACACATTGATTTAGTTGGACGTCTTCGGGGCCGATGAAGGATGGCATGGAGGCAAGCCGTGGGCTTATGTGCGCATACGAGGGACCGTGGACAAGGCAGGGATGATGAGACGAGGGAAGTGGACTTCGAGGCATACGTGAAGGATGGCATGGGAGACGAGCCGCGGGTTTGTATGCATCCGAGGGATGAGAGCCAAAGTCGAAGAGGGCTCAAAGGAAATAGATCGAGGCTGCTGGATGGAGAGTTGACTGAGTCATGAGGGTTCGAGTGCTGAGGGATTGTACTCAGGTAGGGAAACCGTGGGACTAAGTCGTGAGAGTTCGAGTGCTGAGAGAATTGTACTCGGGAAGGAATACCCTAGGCTTAGAGAGTTGGCAGGCGACTGATGGTTGATCAGTCGACTGGGAAAGAGCACAAAAGGATCAGTCGACTGATGCAGTCGACTGGTGTCGACCAGAATGTTAATCTTCAGGCGATGACAATTTGAATTCGCGAAGACCAGTCGACTGGTGTTGCACTAGTCCACTGGTAACGGTCAAATCAGGATCGAGCTTTATTTAAGGGGGCTCGTGTTTGGCTACTTCTCTTTGGCGAAACAAGCTTGGTAAGAGTCTGTTAGTAGCCTACAAGTGCTCAATTCATGTTAAAGGATTGTGGCGAGGTTTCTCCACCAACAAGGAGCGACAAGAGCTAGCCGGAGTGTACGATCGAAGGCGTTGCTAGAGGGGGGGGTGAATAGCACTTTTTCGTTGAATTCTTTACAAAGATGTTAGCGCAATGCAAAATAATATATGAAAACACGAAAGCAATGCTAACTCAGAGTGTTTTTACTTGGCATCCACCCGAATGGGTGACTAATCCAAGGATCCACGCGAGTACTCCACCTCCACTATGAAAAGTCTCCTTCAAAGGTGGAGAAACCTTTACAAGCGTTGTCTTCCTCTTTACAGAATGCGATGAACAATGAGAGGAAGATCTGAGGACTCTTTGCACGAACAGCACTTCGTTACAGTACGAAAAACCATACCATTCACGTGTGGAAATGTCCTCTTTTTATAAGAGAACAGGACAACTTTGCAAGCTATCCAGACCCGCACCAGTCGACTGCCCCTGGGGCAGTCGATTGGTCTAGCAATAAATGCCAACCAATGGCTAGTTTTTGGGGGATTACCACGCGACTGCCAAATGGGCAGTCGACTGGTCCGAGGCTGTAAACTCTCTGTGAGTTTTGGCAGTCGATTGCCCTCTGGCCAGTCGACTGCCCATCCTTCATTTTCACTTACAACCTCTCAAAACACTCTCCTTCATGTATGCCTTCAGGTATGCTCCCTTGGCTTGCCCCTTGAAGTCTTCTTCCTCTGGCTATCGTCTCTTGCATGCACACACAAGCCTTCCTTGGCTTGTCTCCATGTCACCCTTCACGTGTGCCCTTGAAGTCCACTTCCCGGCTTGCCCTTGGAGGTCTCCTCCCTCGGCTCTCGTCTTTTGGATATGTTTCCAAGTGTGATTCTCCAAGTCCTGCAAACTCAATCACACATATTAAATACAACATAACACCCTAACGTTAAACTTATTGACACACACATCAAAACCATGATCTTCCCGATCATTTTTGGGCCGATTGCCTCAACAATCTCCCCCTTTTTGATGTGTGACAATATGTTTAAGTTTAGGGATAAAATACCAGTCAACAAAGTAAATAACAGTAGCAATTGAAAAAAATAAGACATATCAAAAAACCTAAGAGGTAACCTCCCCTTTAATCCATGTCTTCTCCCATTTTCAATTTTACTCATAATCCAAGTTAAGTTCCAAACTTAACTTAACAACAAGCAACAGCAATTAAGAGTATAAGACATAGTAAAACCAAAGAGGTACCCTCCCCATTAACCTATGGCTTTATCCATTTTCAATTTTCAATCATACTCCAAAATTTAAGTTAAACAACTAACTTAAACCACCCATTTTAAGTCAAAAATCTAACTTAAACCATCCATTCTTCCCCTTTGATACCATCAAAATGATTGCCTCAAACAACCCTAACCCATGGCATCAAATGAGAGAAAACTCGATTTCTAAAAAATTGTTCAGCAACTGAAACTAGGCGTGCTAGTCGACTGCCCAAAGGGGCAGTCGACTGATACACTTTTAGTCAGATTTTTCAGCTTTTTTTTTTCTGAATTTCAGAAACCTCTAAAAAATTCCAGAAAATTCTAAAATTGGTAAAAATTTGCAGGCATGTTTGAAATAATATACTCTATCAAGGAAAAATATCAGTCCATATAAAATTTAAAACATGCTTGACTTTTGACCAAAGTTCAAAATTGTTGAAAACCACTAAGAAAGTATCAACATTTCAACCTAGTTTTGCAATCAAATATCTTTTAATTTTATGGCAAAACATATAAGACATGAAATAGTTTTCAAGTGTTTAAAATGTCCACCCATGATCTTTGGGCAAAGTGTCCATTGATTAAACACTTGCCTTCCCCATAGTTGGTCTAATTTTGATAATTTGACACCTCTAATGACCCAACATTATGCCACAAGCACAAGTGAGTCATTTGTATCATCCTAATGGATCAAGCACCACCTTCCTATTGTATTTCTCCAAGGTTCATCCTAGACTTCTACAAAACACATTCCAAGCCCTCTTCTTAAGGATGTAAACTCCGATTCGGGAAGAGGTTTGGTAAAAATGTCGGCTAGGTTTGACTTTGACTCAACATAGTGTAATTCTATGTCTCCCTTTGCCACATGGTCCCTAATGAAGTGATGCTTCACTTCAATGTATTTTGTTCTAGAATGGTGAATCGGATTCTTAGTTAGATTGATTGTACTTACATTATCACACAAGACTTTGACCTTGGAATAATGTAACTCATAATCTTCTAAGGTGTGCATGATCCATAGTAGTTGGGAAACACAACCACCCATTGCCACATATTCCGCCTCCGTTGTTGATAGGGCAACGTATGGTTGTTTCCTACTACTCCAACTAACTAAAGAAGACCCAAGGAATTGACACCCTCTACTAGTACTCTTCCTATTTAGCTTACACCCCGCATAGTTTGAGTCGGTGTATCCAATAAGGTCAACATTTGGGGTTCTAGGATACCACAACCCGACATTGAGAGTGCCTCTAACATACCTTAGGATCCTCTTCACTACTACCAAATGGGACTCTTTGGCACATGATTGGTACCTTGCACACATACCTACCGCAAAAAGTATGTCGGGTCTACTAGCGGTTAGGTACAATAGACTACCAATCATGCTCCTATATTGTTTGAGTCTACCATTTTCCCTTCAAGGTCACTATCCATTTTCACATTAGTTCCTATAGGGGTAGATGCTACCTTAGCATTTTCTAAGCCAAATTTCTTTAGCATTTCCCTATCATATTTAGTTTGAAATACATGTGTTCCTTCATTGGTTTGTTTAACTTGAAGACCTAAAAAGAAGGTTAACTCTCCTACAAGACTCATCTCAAATTCATCTTCCATACACTTGATGAACTCTTTTAGGAAGTCATTATTTGTAGACCCAAAGATGATATCATCTATATAAACTTGGGCAACAAATAAGTCCTTATCCTTAGATTTTAGGAACAAAGTAGGGTCAATTGTTCCTCTCCTAAAACCCTTAGACACTAGAAATGAAGAAAGCCTTTCATACCAAGCCCGGGGAGCTTGTTTCAATCCATACAAGGCTTTTGTTAACTTGTATACATGTCTAGGATAGTTTGGGTCCTCAAACCCAGGGGGTTGTTCTACATAAACCTCTTCCTTAATGAACCCATTAAGGAATGCCGACTTCACATCCATTTGGTGAAGTGTGAAACCCATGTGAGTGGCATAGGCTAGTAGAATTCTAATGGTCTCTAATCTAGCTACGGGGGCATAGGTCTCATCATAGTCTAGTCCCTCTACTTGGTTAAACCCCCTAGCTACCAACCTAGCCTTGTTCCTAGTGATTTTGCCTTGATCATCTAGTTTGTTCCTAAAGACCCATCTAGTGGTTACAATGGTGCAATCATTGGGCCTAGGAACCAACTCCCAAACTTCACTCCTTTCGAATTGATTTAGCTCTTCTTACATGGCTAAGACCCAATCAACATCACCTAATGCCTCATCAATAGATTTAGGTTCTAATTGAGAGATCAAGGCAATTTGACTACTTTGGTTTCTAAAATGGGACCTAGTCCTTACCCCTTGAGTGACATCACCCACTATTTGGTCAATAGGGTGATTTTGATGATGTCTCAAGGGCCTAGAGATTGTAGGTTCATTGACTACATGATCTTCATCCTCTAGGGTACTTCTCACTCCCCCTTGATCATTGCCCTCCAAATGTAAGTCTTGGGTTCTTTGGGCAAGGGGTTGACATTCTTCTATATCCTTGTGGCTTTCCTAGGGTAAGTATTTGTAGTTTCATCAAAATTAACATTAGAAGACTCTTCGATTACCTTTGTCCTCTTGTTGTAGACTCTATAACCCCTACTAGTGGATGAATAGCCAACTAGAATTCCCTCATCCACTTTTGACTCAAACTTCCTTAAGTCATTCTTGGTATTCAAGATATACACTTTACATCCAAAAACTCTAAAATAATGGACTTGTGGAATTCTCCCATTCCACAACTCAAAAGGGGTTTTACCTAAGAACTTATGTACCAAAACTCGGTTTTGAATGTAACAAGCGGTATTAACCGCTTCGGCCCAAAAATAGCTAGGAAGGGAGTATGCATTAAGCATAGTCCTAGCGGTCTCTTATAGGGCTCTGTTTCTCCTCTCTACTACCCCATTTTGTTGAGGAGTCCTTGGACATAAAAATTCATGCTTATACCCATTTTCTACATAAAATTGTGAGAAGCTTGAGTTTTGGAACTCCCCACCATGGTCACTCCTAATTCGGTTAATCTTTAGGTGTTTTTCATTTTCTACCCTCTTACTAAATCCTATAAAGATTTCTAAGGTATCGTCCTTATGTTTCATAAAGAAAACCTATGTAAATCTAGAAAAGTCATCTACTATAACTAAGTAATATTTACTCCCTACTAGTAAAGGAGCACTATGACAATCAAACAAATCAATATGCAAAAGCTCTAAAGGTAAAGTAGTGGTGGTTAGGGTTTTACCTTTGTGTGATGATTTTGATTGCTTACCATCTTGACATGCATCACACAATTTAGTCTTCTCATACTTGATCATAGGTAGCCCCTTCACCAACTCCTTTTGGCTACTCTTGCAATGCTCCTCATGTTCACGTGCCCAAGTCTTCGGTGCCACAACCACCTTTCTTCTTCTTTAGACATGAGACACTTAGACAAATTGTTAGTAGCATAAGTAAGATCAAGATAATAAAGGTTGACCTCCCTATACCCTTCTAGTATGACATTATCGGACCCATTTTGTTTAATTAGGCATTTTCTAACAAGGAATTCAACCCTATAACCCGCATCACACAATTGGCTTATACTAAGTAAATTAAATTTCATGTCTTTAATTAAAAGTACCTTATGATAGAGATTATAGGAGATACCTCAATGGTGCCTCTACCAATTATTTTCAGTTTCCCACTATTTCTAAAGGAGACCGTCCCTTCTCTTAGGGAGCTTATAGTGGTGAACTTGCTCACATCTCCGGTCATATGTCTTCAGCACCCAATATCTACTATTCACATGGTTGAGGCCTCCTTGACTCTTACCTATACAACATGGAAAATGTAATCTTTTGGTACCCAAATTTTTGATCCACAAGCATCATTTAAAAATTTCTTTGGTGCCCATGCCTTCTTGATGTTTCCCTTAGCCCCTTGTCTCCTAGATGCACCATTTCTACCCATGAGTGAGACAAAGGCCACTTCCTTGGTCTTTGGCCTATATCCTATTCTGGCCTTGTTATAAACGGCTCTTTGACTGTTAATTATCATATCTAAGTTGCTAGAGCCCACTTGAAATTTTCTAAGTGCATTTGTGAGGTCCTCTACCTTTTTTCCTTAGTTCCTTATTTTCATTTTCAAGGCATGTATCATGTGATATAAGAGAACAAGCATGCAAGTCTTCCTTAAGTTTTGTAGACTCTACTCTAAGCATGACAATTTCATCTTTCAAGTCCTTAATTTTACTTCTAGCTTTAGCTAAGTCCATATTGGTACTAGAAATAATGTTAACTAAAGTAGAGGAGGGTAAGCTATATACCTCACTTGCCGACGCCTCTGATTCGGATGAGGATGATGATGAGCCGCTTTCTTCTTCACTACTTGAGCTTCTCTCATCATCAGATGACTCTGAATGGTCCACTGCCATAAGCTCAAAGTGTGAAACTTGCTCTTCTTCCTCCTCCGAGGATGATGAATCATCCCAAGTTGCCTTGAGGTTTGTGGCACTCTTCTCCTTTTCTTTTGTCCTCTTCTTGTCACTCCTCTTCTTCTCCTCCTTTTCATCTCTTCTCTTTAGTTGAGGGCACTCATTCTTCATGTGTCCCTCTGTTGGGAGCGGGTGCATGTTGACATGGATGCGGGTTCGTAATTTCAAAATTAATTATGTGCAGCGGAAGGTTTAGCATAAATAATTTCTCTAAATCATTTAACCACACATCTAAACATGCAAGTTTATCTTGTGTAGACATAATCATATATTTGAAATTTTGCAGAAACATAAACTAATTTACGTATTACCTCACGTAACTCGAAGGAAGGGATGAGATCAAACCGTAAGCGTCCCTTAGAAGCTCTGCCTCTATTCGCATCCACGCCGAGTATCTTCGGGATGACTTCGCAAAGCCACGAGTTTCGTGTTCTCGAGAACTACTAGATTCTCCGAGAACGCGACAAGAAAAACCAAGAGAGAAGTCGAAAGACTAACCACAAAAGGATAGCCGGAATCAAAATTCCGGCGAAGCAAAAGAAGAGGCTTGCGGCAAAAGGATCCTTGCGGCAAACTCTAATTCCGGCAGCACCTTCTTCCGACCAAGAGATGGCGGACCTTCCTTCTCCGGCAGCAGGTGGTGGTCGGTAGGGAAAGGGTAGGGGCGGCCGGTTGGTGCTCTTTCTTGGGGCTGGTTAGCGCACGGCAAGAAGGGGAGAAGAGAAGGAGAGAAAGAGAGGGAGAGAGCCTATGCCTTCATCTCTTCGATTCACACCCAAGCCTTGCCTTGGGTCCTTTATATAGTGGCCTCTCAACCATCAAGCCTCTCAAGTATGGAATAACTTATTCCATCATGCCAAGTTTGATTTTATATCATGGTTAAAATCATATTTTAATTCATGATAAAAATCTTCTCTCCTATGTAATAAATTTCCTTATCATGGTAAATCAATCCATGATTGATTTTATAAAATAAACCAATCCATGGTTCATTTTAATTTCAATGAAAAATAAACCAAACTTTGGTTTATTATATAAAAATTTATATCATCCATAATTTTATAAAACAAACCACACTTGGTTTATTTTATAAATTGAACCAAAAACTTGGTTCTCTCCCTTTGTTGTGGCCGACCAAGCAAAGAGGATGGAGACCCTCTTTGGCCGACCCATCCAAGCCACGCCCCAATGAATTAAACTCATTTAATTCATCTATTAAGTCTTCAAAAGACTTAGCCATTTTACGCTTCCGATGCGTCTCTGAAAAATTCAGATTCGACTTATCGTTTGGCTCAACCAAACCTAATCTCTCTTGATTGGAAAATCCAATTTTCAACTCGTTTTAAATCCCTCGGATTACTCGTAGTGCATGTGACTAAATAGGCTTCGATTTATGTTGGCCGTCTATAATTAATCAATTAATTATAGAACGATCATGAGTGACACCTAGTAGTACATCATGATCCCCAATTAATCGAAAGATCAACGGTTGACCTCAGAAACAATTCTGAAACCCTTCAGCAGTTATAATGAATCGTGCCCCATTCCCTTCACCATCTTATACCCACTTAGTTCAGGACATGGTCTATGTGTGTCAGTCCCCACTAGACTTACTACGTCACACCTAGCCCAAGTATCGTTTTCTCGTCCTACGGATTCTAATTACTCTCATGTATTTAAGAGATTCATACTTTGAACATGTCATGCTCTGGCCAGAGGCTTCGAGTAATAATCCGACGATAGGCCTCGGGTATACATCTCCTCGCAAGGAGTGGTGAATCCTTTGTAGGCTGTTCAAATATCTTCGGGCACTTCGGCTTATACCCAATCATCCTGGGTCCACACCTCCTTAGAGATGCTTGCTTAAGATGTCAAAGTATAAGTCTCCATGACCAAGATGACTTGAACACCGCAAGTCAAAGGAACATCGCACTTAAGCTGCAGTAAGAACTTCACTGACATATCTATATGTAGACTACCATATGAAGTTTTACAGCCAGTCACTCCAATGAACTAGTTCCCTTAACTAGCATTCATGTTTATCTCCGGACATCTCAATGTCACCAGCCAGTGAGAATCAGTTGATTAGAGAATAATGCATGCTAGTCTCAACAGAATTGATAGTGTCCGTATTTATCAATTCATCTACTAGGAACAATTTCAATACTTCACAATTGCACATGTAGAGATAATCGCTAGTTGTGAATTCATCACAAATTCTCTCATGCTATGAATTGTATTGTGGACATTTAGTAAATGAGTTTAAGATCTCAATCAAATACACAAACATGTATACTCAAATAGTGAATATTCATTTATTAGAATAAATGATTACAATCATAAGGTGATTGCCTTAGGATACTTCTCTCATATCACTAACAAACTCCCACTTGGCCTAATGCCAATCGTTTCCAAGGGATGATAGAATTAGTAACCCTTCATTTCCTTAGGGTATCCAATAAATAGACATTTATCAGACTTAGCATCCAATTTGTCTGATACAGTCCGCTTTACATAAGCAGGACAACCCCATATCTTTAGGTGAGATAAATGAGGTTTCTTACTATTCCACATCTCATATGGAGTAGTAGAGACTACCTTGGTCGGGACTCTGTTTAGTAAGTAAACAGCTGTCTTAAGCGCATAGCCCCAAAAGGATTTTGGAAGAGTTGCATGATTTATCATAGATCTAACCATGTCCATCAAGGTTCGGTTACGCCTCTCAGATACACCATTATGCTGTGGTGTATATGGCGGAGTCCATAGAGACAATATCCCATTGTCCCTAAGATAATCTTGAAACTCTTGACTTAAGTATTCACCACCTCGATCGGATCGAAGTATCTTATAATACTTTTGCCAAGCTGTTTCTCTACTTCACTTCTGAACTCTTTGAATTTCTCAAAAGCTTCAGATTTGTGTTTCATTAAGAACACATACCCGAATCGTGAGTGATCATCGATAAAGGTAATGAAGTAGCTATAGCCTCCTTGTACAAGAGTTGACATTGATCCACATACATCAGTATGTATTAGACCAAGCAATTCTCCCACTGGTTTATCATTTTCGGAAAAGGGTAATTTGGTCATCTTGCCTTTTAAGCATGATTCGCATGTATCAAATAAACCGGGTTCAAATGATTCCAGAATTCCACATCGGTGTAATTTGGTCATGCGTTTCTTACTTACATGGCCAAGACGACAATGCCACATATAGGAGTCTATTTGATTATCTATTCGAGCACGTTTGTTGCTAACTTCGATATTGAAAAGGTCACCGGATAAATCTAACTTGTAGATACCATTGCATAAAGTTTCGGTCCCATAAAGAACACCATTTAAAGTTATGTAACAACAATTGTTACTAAAAGTTAAATGATAACCCTTTTTATTTAAGCATGAAATAGATACAATGTTCTTTATTAACGAAGGAACAAAATAACAATTATCCAATTCTAAGACAAGTCCAGTAGGGAGCTTTAGCAAATATGTTCCGATGGCAACAGCAGTAATCTTTGCTCCATTTCCAACTCGCAAATTCGTTTCTCTCTTGACGAGTCTTCTTCTATTCCTTAGCCCTTGTATGTCATTACATATATGTGAGCTACACCCAGTATCAAGTACCCAGGTGTCCGAGGAAATAGAGTGATATTCAATAACGAAGATACCTGAAGACGATGGTGGCATCGGATGCCTTCTTCTTCAGGGACTCAAGATAAACCTTGCAGTTTCTTCGCCAGTGGCCCTCCTTGCCGCAGTGATGGCAAGTGCCTTTTGGTGCCTTTTCAATCTTTTTGGCCTTTTTCTTCCTTCCCTTATTTTGTTCTTTAGGCTTCCTCTTAGAGCCTTTCTTTGAGGAACCAACTAACAGTACCATCTTCTGATCCTGCTTTACAGAAGGCTCTACAGTCTTCAGCAGATTATGTAACTCAGGAATGGTAGTCTCCAGTTTGATCATCCAATAGTTCATCACAAACTGTGAGTAACTCTTGGGCAAACAATGCAGAATTAAGTCAATACTTAGTTCGTGATCCATTGCAAATCCGAGTGTGCCTAGTCGCTCAATGTACCCCAACATCTTCAACACAAACTGTGAAACAGAAGTGCCTTCCTGCATCTTAGAGGTGAAGAGGAGTCTGGAGACCTCAAACCTTTCGGATCTCGCCTGCTCGTCAAACAGCTCATGAAGATGGAAGACGATGGTATGAGCATCCATATGCTCATGCTGCTTTTGTAGCTCAAGTACCATAGCGACCAGCATGATGCAACACGCAAGTTTAGAATCGGCCACATGTTTCTGATAGGCCACTAACTGGTCTGGAGTTGCATCTTCAAGAGGATGGTAGGGAAGTTGTTCTTCAAGGACATAAGCAAGCTTTTCTGCCTTGAGGACTATCCTCAGGTTTCGAAGCCAGTCCATGAAGTTTGGCCCAGTCAGCTTATTGGTGTCCAAAATGGAACGTAAATTTAGAGAAGACATGATCAGGTGATTATCCTAGAAATACAAATTGAGGTTATGTGATGAGAATGATAAAGAATGCATCAATATTTTTCAAATTGAATAACCCTTTTTATCAATTCGGGAGATCGTAGGAACATCTCCAAATAGGTTGATATCCAACCATAGATAAGAACAACCATGGCTAGAGTCCATCAAGTTATTCTTAGCTATGAACGTAGGTAATTATACCGATTACATATTATACATATGTAACTATTGTTGGGACCGGGTGCATGTTGACATGGATGCGAGTTCGTAATTTTAAAACTAATTACATGCAGCGGAAGGTTTAGCATAAATAATTTCTCAAATTATTTAACCACACATCTAAGCATGCAACTTTATCTTGTGTAGACATGATCATATATTTAAAATTTTGCAGAAACGTAAACTAATTTACTTAATACCTCGCGTAACTCGAAGGAAGGGACGAGATCCAACCGTAAACGTCCCTTGGAAGCTCCGCCTCTATTCGCGTCCACGCTGAGTATCTTCGGGATGACTTCGCAAAGCCACGAGTTTCGTGTTCTCAAGAACTACTAGATTCTCCGAGAACGCGACAAGAAAAAAACCAAGAGAGAAGTAATCACATCGGAAAAACTGACTACCAAGGTTGGCCGGAATCACAATTCCGGCGAGAAGGAGGAAGATGACTTGCGCCCAATCCCAAGGTGATAATGGCCGGAGAGGAAGATTATCCCAACGGAAGAACTTTGTCGCCTCGGTGCTTCTCCTTGTGCTCACGGCAAGAAGAAGGGAGAAGAGCCTTGTGGCCGGCCAAGAGAAAGAAGGGAGGAGAGGGAGAGAGCCCAGGCAAGAATACTTCGATTGATTTCCAAGCCTTGCCTTGGGTCCTTTATATAGTGGCCTCTCAACCGCCAAGTCTCTTTTTTCTTATGGAATAAATTTACTATGACTTATTCCATCATGCCAAGTTTTATCATATTTTAATTCATGATAAAAATCGACCAAGTCTCCTTTTTTCTTATGGAATAAATTTTCTTATCATGGTAAATCAATCCATGATTGATTTTATAAAATAAAATAAACCAATCCATGGTTCATTTTAATTTCCATGAAAAATAAACCAAACCTTGGTTTATTATATAAAAATTTATATCATCCATAATTTTATAAAACAAACCACACTTGGTTTATTTTATAAATTGAACCAAAAACTTGGTTCTCTCCCTTTGTTTTGGCCGGCCAAGCAAAGAGGATGGAGACCCTCTTTGGCCGGCCCATCCAAGCCACGCCCCAATGAATTAAACTCATTTAATTCATCTATTAAGTCTTCAAAAGACTTAGCCATTTTACGCTTCCGATGCGTCTCTGAAAAATTCAGATTCGACTTATCGTTTGGCTCAACCAAACCTAATCTCTCTTGATTGGAAAATCCAATTTTCAACTCGTTTTAAATCCCTCGAATTACTCGTAGTGCATGTGACTAAATAGGCTTTCGATTTATGTTGGCCGTCTATAATTAATCAATTATAGAACGATCATGAGTGACACCTAGTAGTACATCATGATCCCCAATTAATCGAAAGATTAACGGTTGACCTCAGAAATAATACTGAAACCCACAAGCAGCTATAATGAATCGTGCCCCATTCCCTTACCATCTTATACCCACTTGGTTGAGGACATGATCTATATGTGTCAGTCCCCACTAGGCTGACTACGTCACTGTTAGTGATATGAGAAAAGTGTCCTAAGGCAATCGCCTTATGATTGTAATCATTTATTTTAATAAATGAATATTCACTATTTGAGTATACATGTTTATGTATTTGATTGAGATCTTAAACTCATTTACTGAATGTCCGCAATACAATTCACAGCATGAGAGAATTTGTGATGAATTCACAACTAGTGATTATCTCTATATATGCAATTGTGAAGTACTGAAATTGTCCCTAGTCGATGAATTGATAAAAACGGACACTATCAATTCTGTTGAGACTAGCTTGAGTTATTCTCTAATCAGCTGATTCTCACTGGCTGGTGACATTGGGATGTCCGGAGATAAACATGAATGCTAGTTAAGGGAACTAGTTCATTGGAGTGACTGACTGTAAAACTTCATATGGTAGTCTACATATAGACATGTCAGTGAAGTTCTTACTGCAGCTTAAGTGCGATGTTCCTTTGACTTGCGGTGTTCAAGTCATCTTGGTCATGGAGACTTATACTTTGACATCTTAAGCAAGCATCTCCAAGGAGGTGTGGACCCAGGATGATTGGGTAAAAGCAAAGTGCTCGAAGATGTTTGAACAGCCTACAAAGGATTCACCACTCCTTGCGAGGAGATGTATACCCAAGGCCTATCGTCGGATCGTTACTCGAAACCTCTGGCCAGAGCATGACATGTTCAGAGTATGAATCTCTTAGATACATGAGATTAATTAGAATCCGTAGGACGAGAAAACGTTACTTGGGCTAGGTGTGACGTAGTCAGCCTAGTGGGGACTGACACACATAGACCATGTCCTAAACCAAGTGGGTATAAGATGGTGAAGGGAATGGGGCACGATTCATTATAGCTGCTGAAGGGTTTCAGAATTGTTTCTGAGGTCAACCGTTGATCTTTCGATTAATTGGGGATCATGATGTACTATTAGGTGCCACTCATGATCGTTCTATAATTGGTTAATTATAGACGGCCAACATAAATCGAAAGCCTATTTAGTCACACGCACTACGAGTAATCCGAGGGATTTAAAACGAGTTGAAAATTAGATTTTCCAATCAAGAGAGATTAGGTTTGGTTGAGTCAAACGATAAGTCGAATTTGAATTTTTCAGAGACGCATCGGAAGCATAAAATGGCTAAGTCTTTTGAAGACTTAATAGATGAATTAAATGAGTTTAATTCATTGGGGCGTGGCCTGGATAGGCCGGCCAAAGAGGGTCCCCACCCTCTTTGCTTGGCCGGCCACAACAAAGGGAGGGAACCAAATTGTTTGATTCAATTTATAAAATAAATCAAGTGTGGTTTGTTTTATAATATTATGGATGATATAAATTTTTTATATAAACCAAGGTTCGGTTTATTTTTCATGGAAATTAAAATGAACCATGGATTGGTTTATTTTATTTTATAAAATCAATCATGGATTGATTTACCATGATAAAGAAATTTATATAAAATTTATTTTTCATGAAAATTAAAATGAACCATGGATTGATTTATTTTATTAAATCAATCATGGATTGATTTACCATGATAAAGAAATTTATATTAAGAAATTTATTTTTCATGGAAATTAAAATGAACCATGGATTGGTTTATTTTATTTTATAAAATCAATCATGGATTGATTTACCATGATAAAGAAATTTATATAAAGAAATTTATATGATAAATTTCTTATGAAAATTTATTCCATAAGAAAAAAGAGACTTGGCGGTTGAGAGGCCACTATATAAAGGACCCAAGGCAAGGCTCGGAATTCATTCGAAATAATCCAAGTATTCTTGCTTGGGCTCTCTCCCTCTCCTCCCTTCTTCCTCTTGGCCGGCCACAAGCCTCTCCCCCTTTCTTCTTGCCGTGAGCACAAGGAGAAGCACCGAGGCGATGAAGTTCTTCCATTGGGACGATCTTCCTCTCCGGCCATCATCACATTGGGATTGGGCGCAAGTCATCTTCCTCCTTCTCGCCGGAATTGTGATTCCGGCCAACCTTGGTGGTGAGTTTTTCCGATGTGATTACTTCTCTCTTGGTTTTTGTCGCGTTCTCGGAGAATCTAGTAGTTCTCGAGAACACGAAACTCGTGGCTTTGCGAAGTCATCCCGAAGATATTCGGCGTGGACGCGAATAGAGGCGGAGCTTCCGAGGGACGCTTACGGTTGGATCTCGTCCCTTCCTTCGAGTTACGCGAGGTAACAAGTAAATTAGTTTACGTTTCTGTAAAATTTTAAATATATGATCATGTCAACACAACATAAGGTTGCAAGCTTAGATGTCTGGTTAAATAATTTGAGAAATTATTTATGCTAAACCTGCCGCTGCACGTAATTAATTTTAAAATTACGAACCCGCATCCATGTCAACATGCACCCGGTCCCAACAGTGGTATCAGAGCCGGTTAGTGTTCGACATAATCATATAATTATTTTACGGAATACTTTGTCATGATCTCAATTTTGGAAAAATTTTCAATTATAGAAACTTTCCAATTATGGTAAATTTTAGATTTAGGAATTTCAAAGTTTGGAAATCCTCATGAAATTTCACAAACTTTTGAAATATCCCTGTTTCTGAAATTTTATGATAATTGTGAAAACTTTCCATTTTTGGAAACTTTCCAATTTTGAAAATTTTCTATTTTGGAAATTTTCCAATTTTGGAAATACTTAAGTTTTCTTTGTACCAGAAACTTACAATTATTCTAAATTTTTATTTTTGGAAACTTTCAATTTATGGAAAGCTCGCAATTTTGGGCACTTTCTTTCAAGAAAGTCTAGACAAATTATGGGAATATTAATTGGCATTTAAATTCATAATTGAAAATTAAATTATTTCCAAAATTCTTTATTTTGGATTGAGCCTCGGGGAGCCGTCCAATTTAAAGTTAGTTGTTATAATTAAATTTCCTTAATTGAATTTAAATTATCAAATGATTAATTTGGATTGAGCCTCGGGGAGCCGTCCAAATTATATTATCAATAAATTCTTATTTTGGATTAAGCCTCGGGGAGCCGTCCAAATTAAGTTATTTATTGATATTAATTTTCCATAAATAAAATATGTGATCAAATCTTGGAAATTTTTGAGGTGATTCTCAAACGATAATTTCCTTATTTGATTTATGAGGTGATGCTCTTACATATTATTGTCTCCAAAATTAATTAGGAAAATTGTTTCCTATAGAGTATATTTCCTTAAATAAGATTTTCATGAAAATAATATGTGATTGAATTAAGGGAATCTGTCTCTTAATTTAATAAGATTTGATTTAGAGAAATCAAAGTCTTAAACATATTATTTCCGAAATTGATTATGACAATTTAGGAAATTATTTTCCAAAACAATTCCTTGAATAAAGTGTGAAATTAGAATTAGGAAATCCGGTTCCTAATTCAATTAATGAGACTTGATAAATTAAGTCACATACATACTTTATTAAGGAAATCGTTAGAACATGACATAATTATATGTCATGAATGTGCTTAAAAGAAAAGGATGAGACCCAAAACCCCTTACAAAATATTAAGGCCAACACCTTCCATTAATATGGTTAGAACCGGAGTTTTGTTTCTCGTTTGGGTTGATGGACACATCCATGCCCGGCTTGAACCTCGACATGTTCAAACCATGGAATTAGTTTATGATTAATATAGTTGGAGTCAGAGGTCAATCCTTAGTTTTGGTTGTTGGACACATCCAAGCCTGACTAAACGGTTGAATGAGCTCCAACCATATTAAAACTATTTCTTGATTAATGGGTCAGCCTTAAGCTTGGAGCATCGATTTGTTGTGCCACAGCCAAGGTCGATGTAAAGAGAGGTGCAGTTAGGTGCTATGTATATTGTTGCATACTTGTTAATGAGTTAACAACCCAATGATTTATGCAAACATTCAATTAGTTGATAGCATAATGTGATAGTTACATATATGTAATATGTAATTAGTATAATTACCTACCTTCATAGCTAAGAATAACTTGATGGCCCCAGCCATGGTTGTTCTTATCTATGGATGAATATCAACCTATTTGGAGATGTTCCTACGCTCTCCCGAATTAATAAAAAGGGTTATTCAATTCGAAAAATAAATAGGATTTAATGAATGTATATTGATGCATTCTTTATCATTCTCATCACATAACCTCAATTTGTATTTCTAGGATAATCACTAGATCATGTCTTCTCTGAATTTGCGTTCCATTTTGGACACCAATAAGTTAACTAAGGACAAAAGGATTGAAAAAGCACCAAAAGGCACTTGCCATCATTGTGGCAAGGAGGGCCACTGGCGAAGAAACTGCATGGTTTATCTTGAGTCCTTGAAGAAGAAGGCATCCGATGCCCCATCCTCTTCAGGCATCTTCGTTATTGAATGTCACTCTATTTCCTCGTACACCTGGGTACTTGATACTGGGTGTAGCTCACATATATGTAATGACATACATGGGCTAAGGAATAGAAGAAGACTCGTCAAGGGAGAAGCGAATTTGCAAGTTGGAAATGGAGCAAAGATTGCTGCTACTGCCATCAGAACATATTTGCTAAAGCTCCCTACTGGACTTGTCTTAGAATTGGATAATTGTTATTTTGTTCCTTCGTTAATAAAGAACATTGTATCTATTTCATGCTTGAATGAAAAGGGTTACCATTTAACTTTTAGTAACAATTACTGTTACATAACTTTAAATGGTGTTCTTTATGGGACCGGAACTTTATGCAATGGTATCTACACGTTAGATTTATCCGGTGACATTTTCAATATCGAAGTTAGTAACAAACATGCTCGAATAGATAATTAAATAGACTCCTACATGTAGCATTGTCGTCTTGGCCATATAAGCAAGAAACGCATGACCAAATTACACCGATGTGGAATTCTGGAATCATTTGAACCCGGTTCATTTGATACATGCGAATCATGCCTAAAAGGCAAGATGGCCAAATTACCCTTTTCCGGAAAAGGTAAACCAGTGGGAGAATTGCTTGGTCTAATACATACTGATGTATGTGGACCAATGTCAACTCTTGCACAAGGAGACTATAGCTACTTCATTACCTTTATCGATGATCACTCACGATTCGGATATGTGTTCTTAATGAAACACAAATCTGAAGCTTTTGAGAAATTCAAAGAGTTCAGAAGTGAAGTAGAGAAACAGCTTGGCAAAAGTATTAAGATACTTCGATTTGATCGGGGTGGTGAATACTTAAGTCAAGAGTTTCAAGATTATCTTAGGGACAATGGGATATTGTCTCAATGGACTCCGCCATATACACCACAGCATAATGGTGTATCTGAGAGGCGTAACCGAACCTTGATGGACATGGTTAGATCTATGATGAATCATGCAACTCTTCCAAAATCCTTTTGGGGCTATGCGCTTAAGACAGCTGTTTACTTGCTAAACAGAGTCCCGACCAAGGTAGTCTCTACTACTCCATATGAGACGTGGAATAGTAAGAAACCTCATTTATCTCACCTAAAGATATGGGGTTGTCCTGCTTATGCAAAGCGGACTATATCAGACAAATTGGATGCTAAGTCTGATAAATGTCTATTTATTGGATACCCTAAGGAAACGAAGGGTTACTAATTCTATCATCCCTTGGAACAAAAGGTGTTTGTTTCAAGGCATGCTGTATTTCTAGAAAAAGAATTTCTTTTACAAAAAAACAGTGGGAGTAGCATTGAACTTGAAGAAGTTCAAGAAACTCCAATAGATATTACAGAGACACCTAGTCTAGACCCACAACCGATAACTCATAATGATGAGCTATCAGTTGAACCTAAAACAACACCACTTCTTCGTAGGTCTGATAGGACACGCAATATTCTAGAGAGATACGGATTTCTCATAAGTGAATCGAACGACGTGTTACTCATTAACAATGACGAACCTATCAATTATGAAGATGTTCTGAATAATTCAGAAAGGGATAAATGGCTTGAAGCCAAGAAGTCGGAAATGGATTCCATGTACAAAAATCAAGTATGGGACTTGGTTAACCCACCTGAAGGGATTAAGCCCATAGGGTGCAAGTGGGTTTTCAAGAAGAAAACTGACATGGAAGGTAATGTTGTTACCTTTAAGGCTAGATTAGTGGCAAAAGGATATCGTCAGAAACAAGGAATTGATTATGACGAAACCTATTCGCCAGTAGCTATGCTTAAATCCATTCGGATGCTCCTGGCCATAGCAGCTCATTATGATTATGAGATATGACAAATGGATGTGAAAATATCTTTCCTTAATGGAAACCTGCTTGAGGATGTATACATGATACAACCTGAAGGTTTCTCAACGGTTGATAAAACCAAAGTATGCAAGCTTCGACGATCCATATATGGACTAAAGCAAGCATCAGGAGCTGGAACATCCGTTTTGATGAGACAATCAAAGAGTTTGATTTCTCACAAAATCCTGACGAACCTTGTGTGTACAAGAAGGTTAGTGGGAGTGCAGTCGTATTCATAATGTTATATGTCGATGACATATTACTTATAGGAAATGATATATTAGTCTTACAGTCAGTTAAAATTTGGTTGTCCAAAACTTTCTCCATCAAAGACCTAGGAGAAGCAATCTATATCCTTGGGATTAGAATCTATAGAGATAGATCAAAATGATTGCTTGGTCTTTTACAGTCTACATATATAGACCGAGTGCTAAAAGGGTTTAGCATGTCGGAATCCAAGAAAGGTTACCTTCCCATCAGGCATGAGATCAACCTTTCGAAGTCTATGTGTCCGCGCACAGAAGACGAGAGGATTTGCATGAATAAGATTCCTTATGCATCAACGATAGGATCTATCATGTATGCTATGTTATGTACTAGGCCCGATGTATCGTATGCTCTGAGTGTAACACCCCAAAAAAATTTTCCCATATGAAATATTATGAATTCATGAAACATTATTATTATTATGAAATATTATGAATTCATGAAACATTATCATTATTATGAAATTTCATGATGGGCTTGGCTTAATGGGCTTTGATATGGATTAGTGCAAAATGTGATAAAAAGAAGAGGTAGAAAGGAGGAAGCAAGGATTGAACCTTGAACCTCCTAGTTGCACTAATCATGTCATAACCAACACACCAAGCCATGTTTCATGTTGAGAGAATAAGAAACATGCTTGTTAAAGCTAGGGAAGTGAAGAGACATGTCTCTTCATGAGGAAAGTATAAATAAGTGAAGGGAAGTTGGAATAACTTCCTCTCTTCTTCTTCCTCACTCTTCCCTCTTCAAAACCGAAAACTCTCCCCTCCCCTTCTCAAATTTTCGAAACTCCAACCCTAGGTTTCCTCCATAAGAAAAAAACTCCCAAGAGGGCCCTATAGAGAGACTACCTTCTACTAAAGCAAGGCTAAGGAAAAGAAGCGCAAGAAGGGCTCTCCTCTCCTCCTCTTCAAGGACTTCTTGGGGGAGATTCAAGCGAGAGGATGTAAGTAATCCCCTCACCTGCATTACAATAGTTTCGAGTGTTTTAAAAGGGTTTAAACATAGGATGAAGCTCTTGATGTTTTCGGCCAAGAAGGTTTTTAGGGCTTGCGAGGGTTTAAACTACTCCTATACTTGCATATGTTTTTCCTCATGATGTGTGACTAAATATATGATGATAATATGATGTTTTCCTTGTCCTTAAGCCCCCAAAAACCCGGAGTAGGCTTGCTGGAATTTTCGGCCAAGGACCTCTTTTAGGGCTTAGAGAGGTTTAAACTCCTAGTATGCTTGATAATGACCCTCTCTATGATATATAAGATGATATGTGATGTAAATATGGTTTATTCATGATTTTAACATGCTTGGAAACTAAGGTATGTATGCTGGAATTTTCTGTAAAGAATGATAAGTAGGACTTAAGAAGGGGTAATAACCCCAACATGCCTTCTAATGTCTCCTCTATGATGCCTACCTTAATGTATGATGATAGTGTAATGTTTTTCATGGTTTATCATGCTCTAAACTTAGAGTTTATATGCTGGAATTTTCTGATTAAATAAGAATTTGGGCTAAGGGGGAAACTACAACCCCAATTAGGCACGCCAAGGATGCCCATGATATGCTATGAGTAGTATAGGTGATAACATGTCTTCTCCCATGCTTTTTCATGCTCTAAGAATCATGATGTACATGTCTATGTTTAAGGTCTTTAAGCACCCTTATGTTATGCATGACTTATGTATGATGAAATGCCTAAGAGATGCTTCCTTGTAAGTCGGGACTAAGAGCACTCTTCATGATAAGATAAGAGGCATGCCATGCTCATGATATGACAATGAAGTGATAGGTTATGATGATATGCTTATGATATGATAAGAATGTGCTATGCAACCCCTAGGTCGACGGACTATGAACGGACCTAGTAAGTAACAAGAATGTGCTATGCTTATGATATGATAAAATCCATGTATGCTATTTTACTTTGTATGGCTAGTACCGGATCCTAGCAAGGTCCACGGGTGGGCTCCGGATGCAGCCCCTAGGTCGACGGACTATGAACGGACCTAGTAAGGGGATGGGCTCCCGAGACGCCCCTAGATCGACGGACTATGAACGGACCTAGTTTCCCTAGTAGGTTAGAGACTAGCTACCTCGGCCTATTAGGGATGCGCGCATTATGTATGTATGTATGTGGTACAAGCTGGGATCCCCCAAATGATGATGGATGTATGTTTAAGTACCTATATGTATGATTTTAAGAAAAGCATATGCATGTACTTATCCTATGCATGTTTTCAAAAGAGCATCTTGCATTCGCATTTTTGTCATGACTATATGACTATTATGCTATAAAGGTGAATTATGTTAAGTTCAAGTATGCTTCTTATGATAAGTACATATGCTCCCTTATGCTATGTTAAGTTAAGTGTTTTTAATGCTATGCACTATTATGACGTGATGCTTTCTCTACTTGATGGAACGTATGATTTTGTGAGTAGGAAGGGATCTTACTAAGCTATATGCTTATAGTTTCCATGTTTCCCTTGTACTGCAGAAAAGGGTAAGGAATGGATAAACTAAAGGGAGCAGCAGGAGGGGCAAAGATGTGTGTGGTGGTGGCATGGTGGAAGAAGATCTACTCATGTTTTGTTTAGTTATGCATATGCTGAGTATTGCATGTTAAATGTTGAATCATACTTACTAAGTTGCTACTTGCTGATATTTAGACTCATATGGATATTTCATGCTCACTCTCGCTCATATGCTAAGTACTTAGTTTAGACTTGCTAAAGAACTTTAGTATTATGTTATCCTTCCTCATACTTACTACTCTGTCTTAAGAAATGGCTATGTGGCATGCTTCTATTATGCAAGTAAGAATGTAAAGGTACCTAGCATGCTCTCCTCAATGTCTAAGATGTTTAAAAGGTTTCATGCTTACATGCTCAAGTACAAGATTGTACCTGTTTTATGTTCAAGTTTCAAGTTTCAAACGCTTCCGCTAAAATGAAAACTATGTTCGCGTAACCCCGCCCTAGTGTGAGAAGGGCGGGCGTTACAGGTTGGTATCAGAGCAGGTTTGCCTTCCCCACTACACACACACATCGAAGCTTCATCCTGCCGCTTCCAAGTAAGAGATCCTAACCTCGCCTTATTTTATTTCATGTACAGTAATGATTATATGGAAATGATTTATTCTTGCATAACAAAGGAAAGCAGTGTTAATTCTTATGTTAGTTTATTTATCACCTGTACGATAGATATGGCTAGAAGACGTAGCAATCGGGGTGATGAGACCGCACCCCCACCTAATATGCCAAAAGAAATGATATGTCAGTACAAGATTTAGACTGTAAATTTCTGACAACACTGCCCTCGGGAGAGGTGATGCCCTCTACCCAAATGCTACGCGCCGCACCAATTAGAATCGCAGATAGGGAACTCTACTGCGACCTGATAGTGCTTGATATGCCCGATTATGATGTGATATTGGGCATGGATTTCTTGAACAAATACGACGCCTCTATTGAGTGCCGTAAACGAAGAGTTATCTTCCGACCTGAGGCGGAAATTCTATTCGAATTTATCGGAGAGCCGAAGAAGAGGACAAGCAAATTCTTGTCGGCTCTGAAAGCAAGGAAGATGTTAGAAAAGGGATGCTCTGGATTTCTAGCTCATGTGGTTGATACCAGTCCTACAGAGGGCCCGAAGCTAGAAGACGTCAAAGTCGTATGCAATTACCCAGAGGTATTTCCCGATGACTTACCAGGGTTAGCACCTGAAAGAGATATAGAATTTGCAATTGAGTTGGTTCCTGGTACTAACCCCATTTCTAAGGCACCGTACCGTATGGCGCCGACGGAATTAAAGGAATTACAAGGGCAGTTACAAGAGCTTCTTGACAAGGGACTCATCCGCCCTAGTCATTCCCCCTGGGGAGCTCCCGTACTATTCGTGAAAAAGAAGGATGGGTCGATGCGAATGTGTATCGACTATCGGGCGCTGAACAACGTGACTATCAAGAACAAATACCCTCTACCCAGGATAGATGACCTGTTCGATCAACTGAAGGGAGCCACAGTTTTCTCTAAGATTGACCTGAGATCTGGTTATCACCAAGTCAGGGTGAAAAAGGAGGATATACCGAAGACGACTTTCCGAACCAGATACGGACATTATGAGTTCGTAGTTATGCCATTTAGAGTTACCAATGCTCCAGCTATGTTTATGGATTTAATGAATCGGGTATTCTCGGCATTCCTCGACAGATTTGTCATCGTCTTTATCGACGATATCCTTATATATTCGAGAACTTCCGAAGAACATTCTGAGCACCTAAGTATAGTACTACAGATTCTTCGGAAAGAATAACTGTATGCTAAATTTTCCAAATGCGAGTTCTGGCTCGATCAAGTATCATTTTTGGGACATGCTATCTCCAAGGAAGGAGTAATGGTGGACCCAATTAAAGTCAAAGCTATGAGTAACTGGACGAGACCCAAGAATGCCAGTGAAATCAGAAGTTTCCTTGGGCTAGCAGGCTATTACAGAAAATTCGTAGAGAACTTCTCTCGAATTGCAGCCCTATGACAGCTCTTACAAAGAAAGACAAGAAATATGTATGGACCAAGGAATGTGAGAAGAGCTTTACTGAACTGAAAAGGAGGCTGACTAGCGCTCCAATATTGACTCTTCCAGAGAGCGATATGGGTTTCGATATATACAGCGACGCATCCAAACTGGGACTCGGAGCTGTACTTATGCAAAATGGGAAGGTAATGTTAGGATATTTGCCCTAGCTAGAGGGGGGGTGAATAGCTATCTTTCGATTTTTCTTTCCTACAAACACGTTAGCGGAAGCAATACAAATAGAAATATGAAGGTAGGCAAGAAATCAATACTAACTCACTGATTTTACTTGGTATCCACCTCTTCAAGGTGACTAATCCAAGGATCCACACACACCACACAAAACCCTTCACTATGAACTTCTCCTTCTCAAGATCACACTTGAAGGTGGAGAAACCCTAACACAATGATCTCCCTCCTCTTACAAATGAAATGAAAGCTTGGAGGAGGAGATTGAGAGAGTTGTGAAGCTTGGAGAGCTCTAAAATGATCACACACTTCGTACATAAGGAAAGCCCCTTTTGCCAAGAGGTCAGACCTCCGGGACTTCCTTTGCCAAGACTCTCTTCTTGGACTTCCCTTACCAAGTCTTCCACCTGGACTTTCCTGCTTACTCAAAGCACACAAGTTAGAACACAAAACATTGCCTAACTTAAACTTGTTTAGCCAAACATGAAAACCATAATTACTTGGAGCAAGATTGCACCAACAATCTCCCCCTTTTTGATGTTTGGCAAAACTCATTTAAGTTAGGTCTTTAAATATCACAACATGCTTTAAGTATAATGATACATAAACATGAGGCATACAAAGATAAGCATATGAATATAATCATGCAACATTTCATGTAATCTAAAACACATAATCACGATTAAGAGCTAACTTAATCTATTTCTCCCCCTTTTTGACAAAAATCACAAAAGGGAGTGACAACACTCAAGCGAGGAATGAGTCATGAGATAAGTCAAGATAGACCCTAGTAATTCTCCTCCTTGGATAATGGAATCTACCATCCCTTGATAGACATGTACCCGTTAAAGGCTTGCTCCCCCTAAAGCCTTGCTCCCCTTGCATCATTGCACCAATAATGTCCTTGATTCATTGTGAAGGCAACAACAACAATTCTTAGCCATCAATACAGAAATCTGAGCCTCTTCCCATAACGTAACAACCTTGCGTGTCAACTTGAATCCAATGACTCTCTTGACCAATCCTATTATCCAAGATAAGATTACATGCAGGCCATATCACTTCCAATTGATACAAGGTATCAGAGAACTCACAGGGTTCAAAGGACGGACAAAACTTCAATTTCAGCACAAAACAGAGTCACCCGGTCGACCTCTGGTCGACTGCTACCAGTCGACTGGTACAGTGCCAGTCGACTGGTAGCTGATAAATGCAGTTTTCAGCTCCCGAAATTCAGAAATGCAGAAATAAATGTACAGTGATCGAAAAATTCTGAAATTTTACCCTAACATTTCTTAAGTTACCCACTATTCATGAAAAATATTTTGAAAAATATATGCACCTTGAAATAGTGGTTTGATACAAAGTTTGAAAAGTCCAGAAATAACCTGATACTCATGAAACTATGTATCAATCTAGGCACCAACTATAGCCATCAATAAAAGACCTATGCTATGCCATTCTATGGGGATTAGGAAATGTGTTCAAGGCAAATTTAAGATTCATGATCAAAGATTACCAAGAATACATGGATATGGTCATAAATAAGACTCTTGTTCTTAACCAACAAGGAGACTCCCCCTTAATCCATTATGCCATTAAAAATTCATACTGATCATAAATAGGGCTGATGGCAGCAAGAAAAATAAGAGTATAGATTTTACACTGCCAAAGTGAATATAGTATCAAACATAATCCAAAACAACTCATATGATCACCAACCCAAAATGACGAAACTACTTCATAACTGCAAATAGAGTTTTTACAAAACTAAAAACACATAAACAGAAGTGAAATCAACCATAGCCAGGTAAATAAAGTGCCATCCAAAAACATCAACCAGAAAGACCTGCGTCCGAGATACAATGTATGGACTAATAAAACAAGGCAACTCAATCTACTCGTCGGCAGGCGGAGGATACTGATGAGAGATCTGCATAGCACGTAGCATCTCATACATCTCCAGCTGACGCTGGTCATAGATGATGTGACGCTGATCCTCCACGGTCCACCGGTCATATGTCGCCTGATGAAAGTCACGAAACTCCTGATAGCCCTGGCCGACCATCTCCTCCAAATGTGTAACCCGCTCAACAAGAGAGTCGGGGTACCAAGCATCAGACATAGGAGCATCTCCAGGGGCATCCTCAGCTCCAGCGGCATCCTCAGATACAGCAGGGGCGTCCTCCTCGGCCGCTAAAACAGCATGACGAGGAACCTGAGCCTTCCACATCATGACTCCCCCATGACAGACAATCTTGGCGAGTTTAAGATGCAGTTCCCCTAGTTGACTATATTGAGGGGATAGTTTCTTAATCTCACCCCTAGATGTATCAATTCCATTGGATGCAAAGTACTCTGTCAAAATGTGGCCAAAAGGCAGATAGAGTTTTCCCTAGATTGGACCTGAAAAGTGTAGGATGGAAAGAAAGACATGCAGGGCAACGTCTATGTCAAAATGCTGCTCAAGAGCATACATCATAACAAGATGTGGGAGTCGAATGACAGACCGTCCCCGGGTGACAAGAGGGAGAATGCAGTCTAGAATGATGCGATACCATATGTACTGGACTACCCCCATGTTTGTATGCTCAAAGATGTTCGACGTGATGGGTCGAGGACGGCCAAAATAGTGGCGATGAATAAGATCGACGGTAACATGAGAGAAAGAACCCGTAATGCGGCCAGGCATGGTCGGAAAGCATGTAAATGGGTTGGCCGACTCACGACACTGTAGAAAGTGACGAAGACTGTCAGGATTGAACTCAATCACTACTCCCCCTACAGTAGACTCAAGGTTGTGCTCATGACCACCTATGGAACGTAAATTTACAAAAAATTCCTTAAGGAGTGTGACATTAACATCGGTTTTGCATCCAGTCAATTTGTTTAGGTGGTAGTAGTCAATTATTTCAATGAGGTGTGGGGTTCTCTCTTGAAAATATGAACGATTTAGATACCGGCAATCCATCAAATGGAACTCGGTATCTTCAAACGTTTTTTGAGCGGCCGCAGAGTAGAACCTAGGCACACGCACCCCCGGTCTAGGAGGAGAGGGTTGCTGGGAGCTTCCCTCTCCTTGACGACGAGGTGGTGGAGGGGATTGCTGGGAGCTACTCTTACCCTTTTTGGATGCAACACGTTTTTGCCTAACCCTTCGTTCCATGATGGTTGAGAGTAGGAAGGTATAGCAAAATCGTCCAAAAGCCAATAGGTGGCCAAGCAACACCTTTACACACCCTAATCTCACTTAAGAGGGATGGAGAAGATGGAGTAGGAGCAAAACCTAGGGCTTGGAGGGGTTGGGGAAGTTCGGCAAGCTCAAAGAGAGAAGGGGCGTCGAAGAGGAGAAGTAGATCTAGGGTTTTAGGCGACCGGTCGAGTGCCCCTTTATATAGAAAATCGCCAGTCCAGTCGACTGGGATGGTCCCAGTCGACTGGCTCCAGTCGACTGGGATGGTCCCAGTCGACTGGCTCCAGTCGACTGGGGATACCCCAGTCGACTGCCCTTCAGTTTTTCTTGCGTACAGAGATCCCGGTCGACCTCCCAGTCGACCCCCAGTCGCCTGCCACCAGTCGACTGGTATCTGAGCCAGTCGACTGGTGGCTGAATTTCAGCCCTCTTTGGTGAATTTCAGAAATGTCGTAGAAATTCCAGAAAATTCAAAAAATCTTGAAATTTTGCAGACATCTTTCCTACACCATGTATGATCAAGGAAAAATAGTGCAACATGAAAATTCAAGATAGTTTAGGAGTTTGGTACAAACTCGAGAAGTGAACTTATTTGATACACTTTGTACCAAACTCAAGATCTGATTTGAATTCTTATAGAGGTTGATTACACACTAGCATGAATACACCCCAGAAATGGTTTTAAGCCATTTAAAATGTCCAACCATGATCGATGGGCAAGATATCCATATATTGAACATTTGCTTTCCCCATGGTTGGTATTTAACATTCAATATTGATACACATGATATTTCATCAACATGCCACAAGCACAAGTGAAATATGAGCATCATCCCCTAGCATCCCACAATATAGCAAAGTGAAAACACAATCAAGCCAACCTATAGTCCTTGTGAGATGTATTTAAGTGCCTCCATGCTAAGGGATCAAGTAATACTAAATTCCTAGAATTCCACAAAGCACATACCAAGTTCCCTCCGAAGTGTGGTGAATTCGGCCTCGGGTAGGGGTTTGGTAAAGATGTCGGCAAGATTCGATTTAGATTCAATATAATGTAATTCAATATCTCCTCTTGCCACATGATCTCTAATGAAATGATGCTTTATCTCAATGTGCTTGGTCCTAGAGTGGTGTACCAGATTTTTTGTCAAGTTGATGGTACTCATGTTGTCACATAGGATTTTGACCTTGGAGTAGTGAAACTCATAATCTTCTAAGGTGTGCATCATCCATAATAATTGAGCCACACATCCTCCTAAGGCTACATATTCGGCTTCGGTAGTAGATAAAGCAACACATGGTTGCTTCCTACTACACCAACTTACTAGGGAGGATCAAGGAATTGGCAACCACCACTAGTACTTTTCCTATCTAACTTACACCCGGCATAATCCGAGTCGGTATATCCTATTAGGTCAAAGTTTTGATTCCTAGGATACCAAAGTCCTACATTTAGGGTGCCCTTTACATATCTCAAGATTCTCTTGACCACCACTAAATGGGATTCTTTGGCACAAGATTGATACCTAGCACACATACCTACCGCAAAAAGTATATCCGGTCTACTAGCGGTTAGATATAGTAAGCTACCAATCATACTCCTATATTGTTTAGGATCAACTATTTTCCCTTCAAGGTCACTATCAATTTTAGCATTTGTACTTATTGGAGTAGATGCCACCTTAGCATTTTCCATACCAAATTTGGAAATCATTTCTTTAGCATATTTTGTTTGATATACATGAGTTCCTTCATGTGTTTGTTTGACTTGAAGACCTAGGAAAAATTTTAACTCCCCAACCAAACTCATTTCAAATTCATTTTCCATATGTTTAATAAATTCTTGAAGAAAATCATCATTTGTTGACCCAAAAATGATATCATCAACATAAACTTGGGCAACAAATAAATCATTTTCTCTAGATTTAATAAACAAGGTTGGGTCAATTGTTCCTCTCCTAAATCCCTTAGACACTAGGAAGGATGAGAGTCTTTCATACCAAGCCCTAGGAGCTTGTTTTAACCCATATAGAGCCTTGTTAAGCTTATAAACATGGTTTGGATAGTCTTGACTCTCAAATCCAGGTGGTTGCTCTACATAGACTTCTTCCTTAATGACTCCATTTAGGAAAGCCGATTTTACATCCATTTGGTAAAGTTTGAAACCCATGTAAGCGGCATATCCTAATAGGATTCTAATAGACTCTAATCTAGCTACCGGGGCATATGTTTCATCATAATCGAGCCCCTCAACTTGATTGAAGCCTCTACCAACCAATCTAGCCTTATTTCTAGTGACCTTACCTTGCTCATCTAGCTTGTTCCTAAACACCCATTTTGTTGTTACAATTGTATTTCCATCGGGTCTAGGAACCAAATCCCATACTTTACTCCTTTCAAATTGATTTAGCTCTTCTTGCATTGCCAAAATCCAATCATTATCACCTAGGGCTTCATTAATTGATTTCGGTTCAAAGCTAGAAATTAGAGCTATTTGACTAGCATGTTCCCTAAAGTAGGATCTAGTTCTCACTCCTTGGTCAATATCTCCAACTACTTGATCAATGGGGTGATTGTGGTGATTCCTTAACGTTCTAGAATGAGTGACATCAACATTTTCACAATCATCATTTCTCCTTTCATCATCCGATTCTCCTCTTCCTCCCCCTTGATCATTGCTTTCCAATTGTAAGTTTTGAAAAACTTGGGTTATCTCCTTTTGTCTAGTTTCTATGTCCTTATCAATAGGAGATTTTCTAGGGTAAGTGTTAGAGGATTCATCAAATTCAACATTTGATGATTCCTCAACTACTTGGGTTCTTTTATTGTACACCCTATACCCCTTACTAGTGAGTGGGTACCCAACAAAAATGCCTTCATCCGCCTTAGCATCAAATTTTCTCAAGTCATCCTTTGTGTTTAGGATGTAAGCCTTACAACCAAACACCCTAAAGTAGTGAATTTTGGGAATTTTCCCATTCCATAATTCAAAAGGTGTTTTTCCTAAGAATCTATGAATTACAACCCTATTTTGAATGTAGCAAGCGGTGTTAATCGCCTCCGCCCATAGATAGGTGGGAAGAGAGTATGCATTCAACATAGTTCTAGCCGCTTCTTGTAGAGCCCTATTTTTCCTCTCAACCACTCCATTTTGTTGGGGAGTCCTAGGGCATGAAAATTCATGCTTGTATCCCATTTCTAAGCAAAAATTAGAGAAGTTTGAATTCTCAAACTCTCCACCATGATCACTCCTAATCCTATTGATTTTCAAGGTTCTTTCGTTTTCTACCCGTTTGGTAAAGCTTATGAGAATTGCTAAGGTATCATCCTTATGTTTCAAAAAATAAACCCATGTATATCTAGAGTAATCATCAATGATAACTAAGCAATATTTATTTCCCATCAATGAAGGAGTACTATGACAATCAAAAAGATCTAAATGCAATAATTCCAAAGGTAATTTAGTGCTTACTAAAGTTTTACCTTTGTGTGAAGACTTTGATTGCTTACCTTCTTGGCATGCATCACACATCTTATCTTTGACAAACTTCACTTTAGGTAAGCCTTTTACCAATTCCATTTTAGCAACCTTGGCTATATTCTTCATGTTGGTGTGTCCAAGTCTTCTATGTCATAGCCATCCTTCATCTTCTTTTGACATGAAACACTCAATAGATGGGTTAGAAGCATAAGAGAGATTTATGTAATAAAGATTTTGCCTCCTAAACCCTTCCAAGACACAATTTTTCAACCCTAATTGTCTAACCAAGCACTTATTGGTATGAAATTCTACTTGATACCCGGAATCACATAATTGACTCACACTAAGTAAGTTAAACTCCATATCCTTGACTAGAAGGACTTTATGAATTGTGATAGTAGAAGATACCTCAATTGTACCTCTACCTATAATTTTGAGCTTTCCACTATTTCCAAAGGACACCTTCCCTTTCTTTGTGTATTTGATTTTTGAAAACTTGCTCACATCCCCGGTCATGTGGCTTGAACATCCGCTATCCAAGATCCACATGCTTGTATCCTTCTTTTCTTTTACCTAGACAACATAAAACACATCACTCTTAGGTACCCAAAGGTTTGAGTCACTAACATTTTTGAGGTATTTCTTAGGCACCCATGCTTGTTTTACCTTGCCCTTAAGGTTTGAACCCTTTGCATTTTTTACATCCTTCTTTGGAACCCACACTTGTTTCACATTACCCTTGACACTCTTTTTCTTGGATGATCCTTTTCTATTTACAAGGGAAATATAGGAGACTTCTTTATCTTTATATCCTAGCCCGGCCTTCCTATAGGCAACCCTTGA